>LS990922.1:15961676-16219176 GCA_900464855.2 Musa schizocarpa
CGCCTGGTGACCTCGACGGAGGAGGAATCTGAAGTGGATGTAGGTCTCATTAACCGAACCACTCTAAATTTTAGTTTGCTTTTCCTTTTATGCAATCTACTTTACTGTAAATCTCCTTGAGCATCTCCTTACATTCTTATGAAAGTTTTAAGTTCAACATCTTTTTAAAACGATTTGAATCGAGATGAACTTTATATGAAATTGAAGAATTTTTTACTATACTAATTCACCCCGCACTCTTAGTGCCACCCTTGATCCTAACAATTAGTATTAGAGAAAGGTTTACTCTCATTTGGTTTAAAACCTAAGAGAGAGTATTTACCGACAACCAAGAGGGTCATTCAATTACACGTTCATCTATGTTCAATGGGATGAATTACACATATTGGAAGACTAGAATGAGAATCTTCCTAATTTTAATGGATTTCAAATTATGAAATATTGTAGAAAATGAGTTTCAAAAGTCTTCCCTTCCAATAAACAATTGGAATGAGTTGGAGAATAAGACTTTCGCTTTAAATACCAAGGCTATGAATGTCTTATTTTGTACTTTAGATAAAAACGAATTCAATTGAGTATCTATTTATGAAAAGACTTTTGATATATGGCACACACTCGAATTGACTCATGAAGGCACTAGTAGAGTGAATGAGTCAAAAATTAATCTTTTAGTGTAGACTTATGAGTTGTTTCGGATGAAACCGAATGAGACCATTGGAGACATGTACACCCGATTTACGGATATCGTCAATGGTCTAAAAGGACTTGGTAAAGGTTTCTTGGATTTTGAACTTGTTAATAAAATTTTAATATCCCTTCTAAAGAGTTGGGACCCTAAAGTCATGACCATTCAAGAGACTAAAGATTTAAATAACTTTCCTCTTGAAGAACTAATCGGGTCACTAATGACCTATGAGATGAACTTATAATGCTCATGAAGAGCTTAAAAATAATCTTCCAAAGAACAGGAAGGATATGACACTAAGAACTCAAGAAGACCACTTGAAAGAAAATTCAAGTGATGATGACTTAAAGACTTGCCACTCTTGATAAGAAAGTTCAAAAAATTCATAAAAAGTAATAAATTTAAAAATAATACTAAAAATAAAATTGAACCCAAGAAAGAACAAGCGATATGCTATGAATGCAAGAAGCCGGGACACTTCAAGAGTGAATGTCCCCAAGCAAAAAGGAAGCAATCAAAGAAGAAGAAGGCTCTTAAAGCAACATAGGACGACTCAAGTACATCCAAAGAAGAGGAGCCAACCAACGCCAAGCAAGTTGCTCACTATGCACTAATGACTATTAGAGATGAGGTAACAAGTTCATTAGACGTAAATTTATCTTTCAATGAGCTTTTAAGTGCTTTTCATGAATTGTTTGATGAATGTAGAATATTGAGTAAAAAGTATAACTCTTTGAAAAAGGAATATACTTCTCTTGTTAGCAATTTTGGTAGACTAAAAATTGAGCATGATGATAGTTTATCTCCTTGTACAAAATGCCATGAAGTAGATACACTTATAAAGGATAAATTGTTACTCAAAGAAACCTTAGAAAGGTTTGAGGTTGGTTGCAAGTTCTTAATCATGATCCTTGTCAACCAGGGTCACGTTAATAGAAAAGGCAGAATCTGATTTGTGAGTAGCTCTCACCAAAATCCAACCACCTTTGTTAAAGGCCCTACTTTGCATGTTTCATCCCGAAATAAATGCAACTTTTGTTGTAAATTTGAACATGTAGCTTATCATTGTCCATTTAAGAAATATAGTCTATACAAACTGATTTGGGTTCCTAAAGGAACAGTAAAGAACTCCATGTAAAATGATAAGTTAAGCCGATCGATTTTTGAGACACCCAAGGTCAAATGGGTACTTAAAAATTATCCTTATTTGTAGAAATGGTTACGATAGAAGCAAGAGATGGTATCTTGATAGTGGATGCTTAAGACATATGACTAGAGATCCATCTCAATTCTCTAAGCTCACTAGCCTAGACGAAGGATATGTTACCTTCGGAGACAACAATAAGGGTAAAATCATTGGCAAAAGAGTCATAGGTAACACATCCAACTTTTTTATTAAAGATGTGTTGTTAGTTAATGGCTTAAAGCATAACCTCTTGAGCATTAGTCAAATGTGTGATAAAGAATACATCATTAGATTTGAATCCAATGCTTGTATTATTGAAAAACCACACAAAAACACATCTATGATTGCTCTAAACTAAAATAATGTATACACTATCGACATTGATGATCTTTGTAATGAAATATGTTTTTCGATTTTGAATGATGATGCTTGGCTTTGGCATAGGAGATTAGGTCAAGCTAGCATGAAACTAATCTCTCAAATCTCATCCAAAGAACTTGTAAGAGGAATTCCTTATATTAAGTTCGTTAAAGACAATATGTGTGATGCATGTCAACTAGGTAAACAAATAAAATGTAGTTTCAAACCAAAGAACCAAATAAGCACCTCTAGACCATTGCAATTGATCCACATAGACTTGTTTGGACTAATTGCTACATCAAGTCTATGAGGTAGCAAATATGCCTTTGTCATCGTAGATGATTATATTAGATACACTTGGACCTACTTCTTAGCACACAATAATGATTGCTTTAGGTATTTTTCTAAGTTTTGTAAACTTGTTCAAAATGAAAAGGGTTATGATTTCAACAATTCGAAGTGATCACGGTGGTGAATTTTCAAAATCGTGATTTCCAAGAATTTTGTGAATTTAATGGATACAACCATAATTTTTCTACTCCAAGAAATCCTCAACAAAATGGAGTAGTAGAAAGAAAAAATAGAAACTTACAAAAAATGGCAAGAACCATGTTAAACGAACATAGCCTACCCAAATATTTTTGGGCCGAAGTCGTAAATACGGCATGCTATGTCATGAATAGGGTTTTAGTAAGACCATTACTTTCCAAAACTCCTTATGAGTTGTGGAACAATAAAAAAACCCAACGTTTTATATTTTAAAGTTTTTGGTTGTAAATGTTTTATCTTGAATGAAAAAGATGCCTTAGGAAAGTTTGATGTAAAATCCAATGAAGGAATTTTTCTTGGCTATTCTTCTATTTCTAAGGTCTTTCGTATTTTTAACAAAAGAACATTGGTTATAGAAGAGTCCATTCATGTCGTTTTTAATGAAGTTTCCGAAGTTAAAAAAATGATCTTGATGATAATGTTAATTTTGATGCTTTGAATTTAAATGAAACCTTTCTCCAACTAGCAACTTATGCATCTTCTTCCAAAACATCCTTACCCATGGAATGAAAGTATGTAGATGCTCATCCTAAGGAGCTAATCATAGGAGACATAACAAAAGGGGTTCAAACTCATTATTCTCTTAAGATTTTTTGTGCCAACACTACTTTTCTCTCCCAAATTGAACCTAAATGCATTGATGATGCCTTGAAAAATAATTCATGGGTTATCGCAATGCAAGAAGAGTTGAATTAATTTGAGAGAAATGAGGTGTGGAAGCTTGTTCCAAGGCCAAATAACCATTTAGTTATTGGTACTAAATGGGTCTTAAGAAACAAGCAAGATGAATTTGGTATCATGGTTAAAAACGAGGCTAGATTAGTAGCCAAAGGTTTCAACCAAGAAGAAGGTATCGATTATGAAAAAACCTTCGCTCCTATGGCATGATTAGAAGCCATAAGGATGCTCCTTACCTATGCTAGTAGTAATAATTTGAAGTTATTTCAAATGGATGTTAAAAGTACTTTTATTAATGGCTTTATTTCTGAAGAAGTTTATATTGAACAACCTCCCGGATTTGAGAATAATAATTTCTCTAATCATGTGTTTAAATTAACTAAAGCTCTCTATAGATTGAAACAAGCTCCAATTTCTTATATAAAATAATTTTTCTAAAGGCAAGGTTGATACCACACTATTTATTAAAAAATTTAAAAATAATTTTCTTATTATTTAAATTTATGTTAATGATATCATTTTTGGGTCTACTAATGAATCTTTATGCGAATCATTTGCAAAGAGTATAAGTCTAGAATTTGAAATGAGGTTGATGGGGGAACTAAACTTTTTATTAGGTTTACAAATTAAACTTAGTAATGGTACTTTTCTTAGTCAATTAACAAATGCATTAGACTTGCTAAAACGGTTTAATATAGATAGCTCAAAGGCTGTCAATACTCATATAAGTACCTCCACTAAGTTAGACATTGACGAAAGTGGAGAAACCTTTGATCAAAAGACTTATAGAGGTATGATAAGTAGTTTACTATAATACCTCACTGCAACAAGATCGGATATCATGTTTAGCATAGGACCTTGTACTAGGTTTCAATCTAATCCTAAGCTATCTCATCTTAAAGTAGTTAAAAGAATCTTTAGATATATTAAAGGAACTACTAATCTAGGATTTTGGTATCCAAAATCCGAAAACCTTGAGTTAATTGCTTATGCTGATACGGATTTCAATGGATATAGATTAGATAGAAAAAGCACATCCGGAACATGTCAATTCTTAGGTCATGTACTTGTTTCTTGGTCTTCTAAAAAATAAAACTCGGTTGCACTATCTACAACTGAAGTCGAATACATAGTTGCTAGTGCATGTTGTGCACAAGTTGTACGGATGAAAAACACATTAGAAGATTATATAATTTATCTTAAGAATATTCCTATAAAATGTGATAACACAAGTGTAATATGTTTAATAAAAAATATTATTCAACACTCTAGAACTAAACATATTGATATTAGGCATTATTTTATACGAGATCATGTTAATAATCATGATGTAATTTTAGAATTCATTGATACAAAACATCAATTGGTCAATATCTTTACAAAACCCTTAAATGAAGAACAATTTGATTTCATTAGAAGAGAAATAGGCATGTTAAAGTTCCAAATGCACAAGTTGTTATTTTTTTTCAGACTATCTTTATGTATTTCATGAATGGAGCTTTCATGAATTTATGTCGTATCAAGTTTATTCCATATCCTTGCTCCATCATGTAATGATGTTTGATACACTTAGTCCCTTCACCCATTGAACTTATTGACAAATGCATCTTTTATGGATTTCACTATTATGAATTCTTATTGAAAAACAGATTGTATTCATGGACCTCTGTTTTTATCCTTTCTCATGAACCCTACCTTACTTCTCTTTGTTAAAATTTAAGCATGATTTAATGAAACTCATTTTGTTTGCCTTCATTTATTGCTTGCATACATTTATTGTGAAACTTGGTTGAATTTTTACAACAGTTGCATTGTTGAATTGTTCTCCTTTTTTATGATAACAAAGGGGGAGAAATATGGTAAATTGATGACAACTTAACATATTAAACAATATGTAAAATGTATTGCATTGTAGATACTTGATAAATGTCTTTCATTATGTTAAGATATCATAAGCTAAACTTACTATTTATAATTGATATCTTGCCATGGATTAATGAAATGTTATCTTTTATCAAGAATTGTCATATTGTTGTAATTCATATTCGAAATTCATAAATAATGATTGGTTATCATTGGGCTTGAAAATGAATGCCATGCCTTGACATCATTTTCACAAATACGAAGCATCGTATTTTGAATTGGTAAATCATGATAAGTATCATGATATGTATGTTGATAAGCTTAAATGAATTTAACTTATCGGTTTGACACTTGAATTCAAAAGCCTTGAATTCAAGAATGTATCTTCTTAAGTATGGTATATAGATAGGGGGAATTAAGAGTAACTCTATCATCAATTGATTGTCATCATAAAAAAGGAGGAGATCGTTGAATCTCAGATTTTGATGATGAAATTAATTATTAATTATTTGATCTAATATATATGTTAAGAAAAATGTGCAGGATTAACTATGATAGTAGTAAAACATAAAGCAACTGTTGTGCCGGAGTCAAGATCGAGATCTCATTTGAAGTTCAAGAGTTCGTCGGAAGTTCAAATGTTCGTCGAAAGTTCTGTCGGAACCAACCAAGAAGTCTAGGAGCTTACTAAAGAAGCTCATTGGAACTCATCAAGAAGATCGTCATAAAGTTCGGATGCTTGCTGGGTGTCCATCGGAACATTGCCGAGAGTTCATCGAAAGATTGCTGGAAGCTCGCCGGAAGAGCAATTGATGTACCAGAACAAAAGTGCTTTGATTATGTCTTAGTAATTGTAGTTAGACACTAGATTGAGTTAGAATTTGGAGGTAATCCCACTAACTTAATTAGGGCCTAACTAGGCCCTTAAAAGGGTGAATCCGAAGGAGTAATATAATGATAGAAGGGGAATCCGAAGTGGATGTAGGTCTCATTGGCTGAACCACTCTAAATTCTGGTTTATTTTTCTTTTATGTAATTTACTTTACTATAAATCTCCTTGAGCTTCTCCTTCTATTCTTATGAAAGTTTTAAGTTCAACATCTTTCTAAAACGATTTGAATCGAGACGAACTTTATACGAAATCAGAGAATTTTCCGTTTTACTAATTCACCCCCCTCCCCCTCTTAGTGCCGCTCTTGATCATAATATTATTAACTTTTTTTAAGTTTTGGATAAGTAGAAAACCCAACTTGAGATATTTATATATTTAGGATTGTCCTGCAAAGATAAGGATTTTCAATTCAATTCACATTAAAATAAATTAGATTCAAATACTTTTTATGTGTATTTTATTATTTATTCAAAAAAATTTTAAGGAATATAGATTTTATTATCTTAATCATAGTTAGAGGATAGTTGAATATGATAATACAAGATTTCTAGAAAACTAGTGAATCAATGAGAGTGAAAATCTAAAAAATTAATATTGATATTGAGAAGATATTGATACTTCTTTATCATTTTATATTTGAGAGATTATTATTCCTCAAATCATTAAATGATTTGATTAAAATAAACAATAAAATAAAATTGATGAACTCCCATATAATATGGATATCAACGTTGATAAACACGTAGAATAATCATAATTGGTAATTTTGAGAATATCTCAAAGGGAGAGAAAACCTATCTTTTTTTATTAATTATGTGGTATTAATACAAGAATCATGATATATGAATCAAAATGATTCCTCATTGTTTTCCTAAATTATAAAAAATAGTTATTCTAATTGATGGTACAATACAATAAAAGATGTGTCAAAATTAATAGACCAAAATAGTGTATGAAAACTTATCGAATTGTCTAATAACTAAAAAAAAATTACTATATAAATATGACTCAAGGAATAATATCAAATAATATATATCGAATAATATAATAGCTACACTTATAGTTAAGTTAAACTTATAAAAAATACATCAATCATAATGAGATTTTTTTATTTTTTAAATATACTCATTAAGAATCGTTATGAAGTTAATGGCTTATTATGATTTTAAGTTAAATCACATATACTTGAAATAAATTTTTTAATGGGATCTAATTTGATTAACCTAAAAAATTTATATAAAAAATAAAAAAATATATAAAATTTGATATACAAATTTAGAAAATCTATTTATGACTTTAAACAAGCTTCTACATAATAATAATGAATAATACCAACCTCTACTGGGATAAATGTATGATCAAACTTATTGATATATTTGTCTTTAATATAGAATATGGAGAATAAATATGGATAAAATTGGTTAATTATATCTAATCTAGTAAATAATATATCGAGATCTATTAATTGAAAACCTAGATATACTCAAGTAAGACAAACCCAAGAGTAGTATGTAGTAAACCTCATGATATAGTAAAATTTATACCCAAGAAACAACTCATCATTGGATCGAAATATGACATATTGCCACATTTGTCCCTGATATACTTCATGAAGAGTAAATATAATTTATATACATTGATTTACAAATTAAGATTCAATGAAGCATATCTTATAGTTCAGCTTTCAAATATATTCAATGAATATTTGATAATTTCCATAGCAAGTACTAAACTCAACATGTGTGTAGTAAATCTCATGAGATCATGAATATTCTATTTAAGAGTCTTTTGTTCGAAATAATTACTCATAGTGGAAAACATAATTTGTTGGAAACAGATGGCTTCTACTAAACTCTTTGTCCTCACTGTTGGCCTCATTGGTCTCTCCCTTATCATGTTTGCGACATCCACCGGTACTTATCATGATGATCTTTCATCTAAATTTATTTGTGTCACATCATTGTTTAAATTTGATTTAAACACTAATAATGATTCTCCAATTTCTTATCGCTATGCATTTTATGTTTAGTTGCAGAAAATCCAGTGAAAGGGTCGGAGACAAATTGTGTAGATATTGTGACTCAATGTGGTACTGCAAGTGATTGTTCCTTCCCATGCCACCAGAGAGGTCTTGGTCATAGTTGGATTTGTCAATATGGTTGGTGCTGCTGTAGTGCAATATAACATATAGTGCTATATTACCAACAAGTAATAAGGTCAAAATAAGTGCTACAGATATGTTATCTTGCTTTGTTAGCTTCGGCTTGCTAAATTAATAAGTGATCAACAAAAGTAGCATGAATAAAATCATACTTTCGTGTTTTTCCTAACATGTTCTTTTGTTCTTTAGAGTGAATTCTTCCTTAGCTATTTGAAGATGATAGGCTTCTACTTGCAGGAATTTTAGGATCATGAAACTAAGTAGATATTAACACCATTATCATTGGAAACCAAACCATATCTCAAATGATGTTGTGACCAAGATAACTTCTTTCTAAATTAAAAAAAAAATTCTTCCAAACATTTTATAGCCATATGATCGAGCACAACCTCGATCATATATAATCCTATATAAACTGAGATGTGACAACCACCACAAGTAAAATATTTAAAGATAAAATAAAAGATATATTAAATAGAAAGAGATTCACAAAAGTCTACCTATACTTCTAGATGAAGTATCAAGGACTTTCATGATCAACTACATTAATGGTCATCATCCATTGTGCATGGACTCTATAAAAAGCCGTGCGTAAGAAACAATCATTTATAGTAAATGGATTCAAATTATAAAATAACTCGAAAATAGTGAATCTATTCAAAATCTAGATATTGTTTTTATCCTAAATTTTTTTTTTAATTATTTCATCATTTGTCATTATATTACTCCTCTAAAAATGCAAATAATGCACTAATTTCTATTGGTCTTTTGATATTAAAGAGATACGTCACTATTGTTTAGCATTTTAAGATTATTAGAAGTTATAGTTAACTACTAAAGTATACATCATTTTCCGAGTGACTTTCCATCCTTGTTATAAGAAGGAAATTGGAGGTGAAGATCTTATGCAGTTTATGCCCTAGATTTCACAACCACACCAACGCAGAGAGAGAGAGAGAGAGAGCAGATTACACAGTTAAGCTGATGATCATGATGAGCCACATGGCTGTTGGATTACTGATCCCACAAGCACCTGTTAGCACAACAAGGCGAGCACCCATGGTTAGGCTATTGGAATATCAATATTTCGTAGCTTTATAAATGCAGCAAAGGATCCTACATAGAAAAAGAAGGCAAAAGAGAAACAGGGTGTGCCTTCCCAAAAACTGCCATGAAGCAAGGATTCAACCAATGAAGGAGCACCAAAGTGACTATATGTGGTTCCAACTTTAATTTTTATCTTTCAGATGGAGAGACTTCATTTGTTTGATCATACTCCAGATGCAATGGAAGTACTGAAATTTTAATAGTTGGAGGAATGTTCTTGTAGCTGAAAGAGGAGACCACAGGGAATCCCATTTAAAGCAAAAAAGCAAATATAAGAATCGGCATGCCCAAGTAGCAATAATGCTACAAATTGCAGAACAACAATATCAAGAAGTCAAGAAAGTGACACAAGATGATAATTTCGAACCTTTTTGAAGAATATAATTAACATCGTAAATGCAGATCTCAACACCAAATAGCTGACACATTATTGCTGCTAGTTGAGCCAAACAAAGACAGAAAGCTTCAGATTGAATCAAACCAAGATGTTCAAGGACATAATGATCCCAAATTAGAAATATTATTGATGCATCAAACAGAAATGGATGTGAGCCAATCGAAACCACCATTAGAAGCTGTGTATCAGTGTTTTGCCGGGTGTCTCTGCTGCAATAGAAATATAATAAAAACACACAACTTTTCTCAGACTGCTGTAAATAAATTGACACAATTGAGTATGCTCCTTTCTTACAGGAGAGAAGCACCTTTTCTTACAGGAGACCAAATTTTCATCGAGAGTAAGCTAGAAAGATAACCTCTAAGCCAAACGATCTGGTTTTGTATTCATTGTAATAACTTGTATCCAAAAAGATGATGGAGAACATGCATAAAATCACTAGCAGTAATCATTTTTAGCGAAAGCCTAAACATAGAATCTACATTTTTTATTTTGAATAATATCGTCTGCTACCGGGCGGTACCATGGATTGGGGTTATTTTCGCCCTGTTACCATGCGAAATCGATCCGTAACGATCGATTTCGATTGTTGCCGCCCACTACGGGATGGTATTAGCCTAGGGAGAAGGAAGAAGAGGGACAAGAAAAGAAAGAACCTAGAGATCTGTCACCATTTTCCCTCGACGATCCCGATCCGTCGTCGCCCTCCCTCGCTAGATGCCACATATGAGATGTCACCTTCTCTTCATCTGAGGTGACGAGGCCTCGGCGTCGTTAGCAACTTCTCCTCATTCGCGTGAGAGAAGAAGCCTCAGCGACGTGGGGAGAAGAAACAATGCGACTGTCACGGACTTAGCTGGCTTTGCCGAAGTCGTGCGGTACCCTTCCGTGTCCATCCGCAAAGGTCAGCCTCCCCGAAACCTCCTATAGTCCCTTAGGACCTACAAAAGAAAAAACTGGTTAGAGAAACGCCTCACTCGGGATCCACAAGCAATCATTTCATGAAACACTTCATAACCAATGTAAATTACAAATAGACTTTACAAGCTCTGAATGGTCGTATAACAAATGATCCAAAATGGTCCACTATAGATCGAAATCTCCCACAAGTGTCCACATGACAACATTTATTTACAAGCCTAAAATGACTACCAAACGCAACTAAATTGGGACTGTTAAGCCTTCGACCGTCCCTCTATATATTGTGCAAAGCATGAATAAATCAAAAGACACAGATATACATAAGCATTATATTAAATACCCTGTTTATAGTTTTTTCCATGACATTCTCCCCCACTTATTCCTTCAACATCCTCATCGAAGCCTTTGTCGATACTGTAACCCCTTGCCTTTACTAAGTCTTCAATCTTTTCCTCTAATTGCAATACGCCTTTTGGCTCCCAACTGCTCTACGCTACTATTATTTAGTAGTCAAACTTTTGATTGTTGAATCTCGGATTTTGAAGATGAAACTAATTGATTGTGTTTAGATGTTTAAATACATTTTGAGTGATGTAGGTCTACTCGATCAAGATTAGACAGTTGACGCAGGAGGATTGAAGTTATGCCGGAGGAGATCACGTCAGGATATTGGATAGTAGAAGGCTTCGAACGTCGGGCATCGGGCGTCGGGCATCGGGCCAAGGAGAGCAGAATTGCGCCAAGGATATTGGGGTTACGGAGGTCAACCACCATTTGGGCAACAAGCCGCAAGATGCTATTCATAGGTGCCCAGCAAGCCAATCACGTGAGTGATGGCACGTGTGACTTAATACAGAATCTTTTTGCTTATTATATTTTGGCATATATCACTTTATAACTATTGCATAAATGCATACATATATTGTGATGTCCTTGGATTTGTGCAATGGGAATCGGATCGTGATGAGATCACGATAGTGAGATCGATTCACCTTTAAACACATATCCTAAATAATCCCGGTCATAGGTTTTCGAGAGGGATATCGTGATATCCCATTGACATCTGGTGTGTTGTATACCCGTCCATATGATGGATGCATTTGGGTCTCATAGCTGCTTGTGTAGGGACATTAGGGATACAAATACAAGTGCTCATTGGAGAATGAGTTTCATCGATTGATCCGCTTTTACGGAATCTTTGGATGGTTGATGATGCCTTATTGTCGATAGCGATTCCGTAGTCCTAGTGGTGTATCTCGGTCCTTAGACTTGAGACACCAAGGATGTCCTGTATGAGTGCTCCACTCTTTGATACCGGACTTATAGGTTTGGCTGTCCCCATCTAGTACAACTGGTCATTGGGAGTGGTAGTCGACCTTTACGAGGGATATTGAGTGTCGATAGAGGATCATCCACTCTCGGCGTCATGAGAGGAATATCCCATGTGTTCTTGCTCGAGACAAATCCCGGCGGGGGTTATTCGAGTTGAGAGAGAAAGAGTTCTCGGGGAGAATCCGATTAGAGCGAGACTCGAGAAGAAACCGTATGGGTCCGACAACACCATGCTCGATATCTGGTCTTTAGTATATTAGATGGATGAGGGACTATAGGTACACCAAGAATCGAGGGACGGACAGGTCCAATGGATTGGATTCCCTTGTATCGTCTCGGGGACTACGGAGTAGTAGCCTAGTACGTCCGTCCAGTAGTCGATGAGTCAGTGAATTATTACAGATATAATAATTCACCGAAGTTAGAAAGGAGTTTTGACAGGTATGACTCACGGCCCTTTCGATTTTGGGCCCAGAGGGTCACACACATATGGTAGGCATTGCGATGAATAGAGGTTGGGATATAAGATATCGACGGAGCCCTTATCTTATTGAATCTGGATCCAATACCCACTAGGGGAGGACCCATTAGGGTTTTGGGGGGACCTCTATAAATAGGAGGGATTCAGAGCCCCATGGGCTAGAGAGCTTTGTTTGCCTTTTCCTATTCTCCTCTCCATCTCCACCTCGAGTAGGCACGGAGTTCGAGGGCGTCGCCGCATAACCCCCACCGTGTGGATCACCGCTAGAGAGGAGGACGCTTGACCTCCTTCACTTTCTCCTAAGTATCTGCAAGGAAACAGGGATATACGATCTCCCTAGGTAACACAAGCTACTCTATACGCAGTTTCATGTTTCGCGGATTTTTGCGTACCAATCTTCGCACAACGACGAACATCTCTTTGGGAATCAGGGATTTTGTTTTTCTTGTTCTTCCCATGCATATGATGTCACCCCCCCAAGATTTCCCAATAGTGGTATCGAGCTAGGTTGTTGTTCGCGAATGATTGGTTTTTGAACCGCGTGTGTTGTGTTTAGGAAGAATTTTGACGTCAAAATTGTTGATTTAAAAAACAAGGAAGGGCAGCAACCTGTTGTTGCCCTCGATCTCACGCGGCATGCAGCGCAGCGGGGGCGGGCAGCACAGGGTTATATGTCTGCTGCAGCCGGCCGACGGCCTGTTTGCAGCTAGTTTGTTGCGGCGGGTGGCTGACCATCACTGGCAGAGGGCGCCAGGCGTGGCGCCGGCCACCGCCATTCCCCATGGTGAAACCCCCCCCAAGGGCGGTCGCCCGATGGAGAGCACCGTCATGGAGGGCGGCGCCGCGAAGAACCGCCAGCGGCAACCGCACCAGCTGGCGCAGGCGTGCCGAAGGAGGCGCAGCCCTCTGCCGCGACCGCGACCAGGCCCAGCGAACAATGGCGCCCGCCACCGCTCTCGCGGCGAACTCCCCACAAGGGCGGTCGCCCGGTGGGAAAGCACCGCCGCGCGATGGCGGCGGCGCCGATGGGGGCGCCCACCCCGGAATGCAGCGGCCGCTTAGCGGCTTGTCGCCGCTGTTAGGGAGGCGATGCCCTAACCCGTGCCGCCGCCAACAGGTGGCGGGTGGCGGCGGCAGCTTAAAAGGGGAAAGGGCATTAGGGTTTTCTGGGCAAAAGACAGTTTTGCCCCTCGAAATTTAAGAAATTCCAATTTCAGTCTTTTTACCCAAATTACGAAAATACCCCTATGAATTCAGAAATTCCCTATAATGTCCCTGATTTAAGAAAATATTAATTAATTAAAAAGTTTAGTTGATTATTATTTTTATTATTATCTAGTAGTCCTACATGATGATGATTAATTATACATGTGATGTATGATGTGTGGACGAATGATCATGGATCGTGTGATGTGTGTACTTGTGATTATTATTATTGAGGTCTGCGAACCTCCATTATATTTCTCGTTTATTATCGGGCCTGCGTGCTTATGATTAAGTTGTAATCACATGAGGAGGCACAGCGGAAGCGTGGATGCGATAGCGGGACCCACAAGACGGACGATCGTGATGCATGAAGATGCATTAAGATGTCAAATTAAAAACAAGGAGGGACGAAATGGACGATCACGGGCATGGAGATTCACCGTTTAACACATAGATCTTGATGTGAGTGATTAGGCCCACTGGCTCGGGCCTAATCATATTAGGTTGTGGTCCATGATCATCGGTGTAATTGCTTATACACATACTAGATATGTATATATATTTGCATGCGATGTAGATATATATTAAATATGCATATGTGTGACATGTCATATTAGGGAGACCAAATCATAGAAACATCTCGATAATAATATTAAGTCGGTAAATGTGAGACAATTAGATTGACCCACGTGGCCTTCCATCGTTATAAGTAGGAACCGATTCCTGTAGGTTGAGTTGGTCGAGTCCCCTCGAGACTTCGCTTCTATATCGTGATTCGCCATCTTGCTTACGACATAGAGATGTCACCCGTGACCGAGGGCATGGTATACTTGGTCGAGTCCCTCAAGGGTATATCATCAAATCGGACTCATCTTGTAACGAAGGTGTTGACTTAACCGAAGCATCATGGTTGGTCGAGTCCCTCGAGGCCATGGTGATTGAGGAGGTCGAACAGGACGGGAATCACAAGGAGTTGTGATCGACAAGAGTTGCCTACCTTTTAGGCTTAGTGTGATTGGTCGAGACCCTCGAGGTTACACTAAGACGCTGATTGGATCCTGATCCCCACTAGAAGTCTGCCGGAGACTTCCGTTTCACGTGTTGAGGGTGTCGCGTGACTCGTTAGTAAAATAGTAGGAGCATATTAAGATAGAAGTCCATATCTTGATAGTTTATTTCTTGCAAAATCCGCGTGTTATTCATTTTTGCTGCATCTTTATTTTCAGAAAATGTCGCTTTTCAAATCCCTTATGTGGCATACTTGATGTCAACCGCCTCACTGGTCCAAATTATACGGATTGGCTCCGTAACTTGAGAATTGTTCTCACAACGGAGAAAATCATGTACGTCCTTGATATAGTGATGTCTGCGCCCGAAGAAGGGGCAAACGAGGATGAGATTGCTCGCTACGTGAAGTACATTGATGACTCCACTTTTGCTCATTGCTATATGTTGGGCTCTATGACTCGAAGTTACTGAGACAACATGAAAAAGATGGATGCCGATCCATTCTCTACACATGTCCAAATTGTTTGAGGAACAGGAAGGACTCAGCGATATGAGATATCTAAGAGCCTCTTCCGCACTAGGATATTTGAGGGGACACCGGTTCAGAACCATGTCCTAAAGATGATTGAGTGGATAGAGAAACTCACTGTGTCTAGGAATGGTCCTAGAGGATAACTTGTGTGTAGACATTGTACTTCAGTCCCTACCCTGATTCCTTTTTCACAGTTCATAATGAATTTTAATATAAACAAGCTTGAATTGACTCTCCCGCAGCTTCTCAATATGTTGAGGGAGGCAGAGAGGGTACTATCAAGAAAGAAAGCCAGTTCTCTACTTTGGTGAGACAAAAAAAAGAAAATGAAAGGAAAGGTCCCTTAAGAAGGAAAGGGCAAGGTCAAACAGGTAAAACAAAGGTTGCTAAGAAAGACCAAAGAAAGGACAAAGGCGGTGCTTCCACTATGGTAAAGATGGGCACTGGAAGAGAAACTGCAAAGAATACCTTGAAGAAAGGGCGAAACAAAAGCTTGATGAAGCTTCAAGTACATTCATGATCAGTCTCCATTTGTTAGACTCTTATGATAACATATGGGTATTGGATACCGGTAGTGCTTATCATATATGCAATTCGTTGCAGGTTCTGGCAAGGACTAGGAGACTAGAGAGAGGCAAGATGGACCTCAAGATAGGTAATGGAGCAAAAGTTGCTGTAGTAGCTGTTGGCGAGGTCACCCTACATCTGCCTAGTGGAGCTTTTATTGCATTAGATGCATGTTATTTTGTTCCTTCTATTATCAAAAATATTATCTCCATTTCATGTTTAATAGTTAGTGGATATAAATTTGTTTTTAAGAACAATGGTTGTTCGATATTATTAGATGATAAGATCATCACGAAAGGAACATTGCATAATGGTTTATTTATATTAGACACCACTCCACATATCGTGAATGTAAATGTGTCCAAAAGGAAATGAGATGAGTTGAACAGTGCATACCTATGGCATGCACATGGCTAGGTCATATCCATGAAAGAAGGATTCAAAAGTTACTAAATGATGGATATCTAGATCCATTCGACTATGTGTCATACGCAACATGTGAACCTTGCATTCGTGGAAAACTAATCAACTCTCCATTTAGTGGAACTGGAGAGAGAGCCACTGAGTTGTTGGAACTCATACATAGTGATGTATGTGGACCCATGTCAACTCATGCCATTGGAGGTTACTCATACTTCATTATATTTACTGATGATTTCTCAAGGTATGGATATGTGTACTTAATTAAGTACAAGTCTGAGGTCTTTGAGAAATTCAGAGAGTATAAGAATGAGGTGGAGAACCAGACTGGAAAGAGTATCAAAACTCTTCGATCAGATCGAGGAGGTGAGTACTTAAGTACAGAGTTCACTCAGTTCCTCAAGGACCATAGGATATTATCCCAATAGACACCTCCTTATACACCTCAGCTCAATGGTGTCTCTGAAAGGAGAAATCGTACATTATTAGATATGGTACGGTCCATGATGAGTTTCGCTGACCTACCCATCTCATTCTGGGGATATGCCCTAGAAACCGCAGCTTACCTTCTGAATAGAGTTCCAACTAAGTCGGTAGTGTCTACACCATATGAGATATGGAAAGGGAAGAAGCCTGATCTTAAGATTGGTAAGATTTGGGGCTGCCATGCACATGTTAAAAGACACAACCCTGATAAGTTAGAATCAAGGACAGAGCGATGCAAATTTGTGGGATACCCCAAGGAAACTTGTGGGTATTATTTCTATCATCTCGAGGACCAAAAGGTCTTTGTAGCTAAGAGAGCAGTGTTCCTTGAGAAGGAACACATTCTTGGCAGAGATAGTGGGAGAATGATAGATTTGAGCGAGGTTGGAGGACCAAGCTCAAGCACCACTCTACAACCCGAGTCTGTTCAGGTACCTAATACACAAGTTTCAACTTTACGCAGGTCTGATAGAGTATCTCATCCTCCTGAGAGATATGTGGGACATATTAGAGGAGAGGATGCAGAGGATATTGATCCTCAGACCTACGAGGAGGCTATTATGAGTATAGACTCCGGGAAGTGGCAAGAAGCCATGAATTCTGAGATGGATTCTATGTACTCCAATAAGGTTTGGAACCTAGTTGATGCGCCCGAAGGTATTGTACCCATCGGTTGCAAGTGGATCTTTAAGAAAAAGATCGGGGTAGATAGAAAGGTAGAGACTTATAAAGCAAGGCTAGTGGCTAAGGGATATCGTCAAAGGCAAGGTATTGACTATGACGAAACCTTCTCACCCGTAGCAATGCTAAAATCCATCAGAATTCTATTGGCTATTGCAGCACACTATGATTATGAGATCTGGCAGATGGATGTGAAAATTACATTCCTCAATGGGAACCTCGAGGAGGAGGTGTATATGATGCAACCTGAGGGATACGTGTCCAAGAACTGCCCAGATAAGGTGTGTAGGTTGCTTAGATCCATTTATAGATTAAAGCAAGCTTCCCGAAGTTGGAACATAAGATTTGATGAGGCAATCAGATCTTATGACTTCGTTAAGAACGAAGATGATTCTTGTGTATACAGAAAGGTAAGTGGGAGCGCTATCACCTTTTTGGTGTTATATGTGGATGACATCCTGATCATTGGGAATGACGTAGGAATGATATCCACAGTAAAGGCTTGGTTATCTAGACACTTCTCCATGAAGGACTTAGGGGAAGCATCCTATATTTTGGGGATTAGAATCTATAGAGATAGGTCCAAGAGGATGCTTGGCTTGTCCCAATCCAAGTACATAGAAACCATTGTCAAAAGGTTTGGCATGGAAAATTCCAAGAGAGGTCTCATACCGATGAGACATGGGATATCGCTTTCTACGAGTATGTCCCCAAAGACTCCAGAAGAAAGGGCGAACATAGATATGATACCTTATACCTCAGCAATAGGGTCTATCATGTATGCCATGCGATGTACTAGGCCTGATATAACGCATGCTCTGAGTGTCACGAGCAGGTATCAGGCGGATCCAGGCTTGGAGCACTGGAAAGCAGTAAAGTGTATCCTTAAGTACTTGAGAAGGACTAAGGATCTTTTACTAGTATATGGAGGTAATAGCCTTAAGGTTGAAGGCTACAATCGACTCAAGTTTTTGATGTCGATGTCGATGATAGCAAGTCAAATTCGGGTATGTGTACACCTTGAATGGAGGAGCAAGTGTATTGGAAGAGTTCCAAGCAAGATACCACTGCTGACTCGACCCCATGGAGTACATTGCTGCATCAGATGCAACAAAGGAGGGAGTATGGGTGAAAAAGTTCATCACTGATTTGGGAGTCGATGTAGGGTGCTTAAGAGCGATCTCCCTATATTCTGCAACAACGGGGAGGCGATTGCTCAAGCAAAGGAACCAAGGTCTCATAAAAAAAATCTAAGCATGTTCTAAGGAGGTTCCACCTTATCAAAGAGATCGTGACCCGAGGAGATGTAGTAGTGGAAAGAGTTCCATCCGAAGATAACATTATGCATCCACTAATAAAAGTCGTTGTCTCATATTTGTTTTTTGGCGTCCATGAGGGTCTGATGGGGATCGGACACATAGGTGATTGGCTTTAGGTCAAGTGGGAGATTGCTAGTCATAGGTGCCCAAGCAAGCCAATCACGTGAGTGATGGCACGTGTGACTTAATATAGAATTTTTTTTTTTGCTTATTATATTTTGGCATATATCACTTTATAACTATTGCATAAATGCATACATATATTGTGATGTCCTTGGATTTGTGCAATGGGAATCGGATCGTGATGAGATCACGATAGTGAGATCGATTCACCTTTAAACACATATCCTAAATAATCCCGGTCATAGGTTATTTTCGAGAGGGATATCGTGATAATCGATGCTCGGTGTGCTGTATACCCGTCCATATGATGGATGCAGCTGGTCTCATAGCTGCTTGTGTAGGGACATTAGGGATACAGTACAAGTGCTCATTGGAGAATGAGTTCACTGATTGATCCGCTTACGGAATGCTGGATGGTTGATGATGCCTTATTGTCAGACAACGATTCCGTAGTCCTAGTGGTGTATCTGGTCCTTAGACTTGAATCACCAAGGATGTCCTGTATGAGTGCTCCACTCTTTGATACCAGACTTATAGGTTTGGTTGTCCCAGATCTAGTACACCTAGTCATTGGGAGTGGTAGTCGACCTTACGAGGGCTATTGAGTGTCGATAGAGGATCATCCACTCTCGGCATCATGAGAGGAATATCCCATGTGTTCTTGCTCAGATAAATCCCTGGCCAGGGTCATTCGGGTTTAGAGAGAAAGAGTTTTCTAGTAGAATCCGATTAGAGCGAGACTCGAGAAGAAACAGTATGGGTCTGACAACACCATGCTCGATATACGGTCTTTGGGATATTAGATGGATGAGGGACTATAGGTACTGCGAATGGCGAGGACAGACAGGTCCAATGGATTGGATTCCCTGTATAAATCGGGGACTACGGTAGTGGCCTGAAGTGCGCCTATAGTCGATGAGTCGAAAGTGAATTATTACAGAGATAATAATTCACTGAGTTAGAAGGAGTTCTAACAGGTATGACTCACGGCCAGCTCGATATTGGGCCTAGAGGGTCACACACATATGGTAGGCATTGCGATGAATAGAGGTTCGGATATGAGATATCCGACGGAGCCCTTGTCTTATTGGATGCAGATCCAATACCCACTAGGGGAGGACCCATTAGGGTTTGATAGGGGACCTCTATAAATAGGAGGGATTCAGAGCCCCATGGGCTAGAGAGCTTTTGTTTGCCTTTTCCTATTCTCCTCTCCATCTCCACCTCTGAGTAGGCCTGGAGTTCTGAGGAGCGTCGTCGCAACCCTGCTGTGTGGATCACCGCTAGAGAGGAGGACACTTGACCTCCTTCACCCTCTCCTAAGGATCTATAAGGAAACAGGGATATACGATCTCCCTAGGTAACACAATCTACTCTATACGCAGTTTCATATTTCGCGGATTTTTGCGTACCAATCTTCGCACGACGACGAACATCTCTTTGGGAATCGGGGATTTTGTTTTTCTTGTTCTTCCGCTACGCATATGATGTCGCCCCCCAAGGATTTCCCAACACAAGAGAAGATGATGCGCTGAAGAATCGGACGAAGCGCCAACCAATGACGTTCCGAGCAGTAGAATGTCAATTTGTGTTGTAATAATTGTCTAGATCGGAGAAGAGTTTTAGTTTGTGTGTGCAGGAATAACTACAATAATGACCAAGACATAAAGCGAAACAAGTGTCAGAGTCAAGTACGAAGGATTTGTTGGGAGTTCGAGAGTTCGACGGAAGTTCGAAGGTTCGTCGAGAATGCTGCCAGAACTAGCCAAGAATGAGTAGGGAGCTTGCTGAAGGGTTTTTCGGAAGCTCGCCAAAAGGTTCGTTGGAAGTTCGCGGAGCTCATCGAGATAGATCGAAGCTTGCCGAAGAAGCTCGTTGGAACTCACCAAGATCAAATCGTGAAGTCTAGGAGCTTGTCGGGAGTCCGCAGAATGGTTTCCGAGAGTTTATCGGAAGACCGTCGGAAGTTCGCCGAAAGCTCGCCGAAAGAAGTCTTGACTTGCGGACTTTGTAATAGCTTAGGAAATGTCTTTAAATTCGTAGTTAGCACGTTAATTAGGGTTAGGATTAGGTGTTAATCCTATAACCAAAGTAGGGGCCAATTGGGCTCGATTTCGGACTGGTTTGGGCCAAGTTTGGAGTCCAACCAGTGAGCTGAAATAGTGTAGGCAGTGGCACTGCCAGATTAGGCAGTGGCACTGCCTAGAACCCAAATATAAGTGGTGGCACCGCCTAGCACCCGAGAGATCCGGCGGTGGCACCGCCATCGACAGGCGGTGGCACCACCAGCCTCGGAAACCCAAGAGAATTCAAATTTTGGAGCCTAAATATGAATCCTCTTGGGGCCTATAAATACCCCTTAATTCTCAACTAAGATCATAACCTTTGAGAAGCAAGAGAGTGAGCTAAAAGTCTTAGCAAAGTCTTTAGCTAGTTTTTGTTTTCAAATTGCTTGAGTGTTCACCTCCTCCCATCTTGTTGAAAAGAATTGTAAGAGTGTGAACCACTTGTAAAGGCTATAAGAGGGGTATTAGTCCTTCCCCTACAAAGAGATTTTGCTAGTGAAAGTTGGGAGCCTCTTCGAAGAAGGCTTCGCAAGTGGATGTAGGTCATTTTGACTGAACCACTTTAAAACTGTTGTGTTATCTGGTTTGCATTCTACTCTTGCCATTTACCTACTACAAACTTCTTTACTTAGTCACTACGCTTCCATACGCTTCTAAGTTGTCAAGCTTCCAAATCGATTTTCATCGATATTGGTTTTTATCGTACGAAAGATTTTTTCAAAATCGAAGTTTTAATCCGCTGCACTAATTTACCCTCCCCTATTAGTGCCGCTCTGATCCTAATAATTGGTATCAGAGCCCGGTATTTTTCATTTTGGATTTACACCCGAGAGAAATGGCTCTTCATGGCTTTCAGGAGGTCTTATCGGTTGTTCGTCCACCGTTGTTTAACGGATTGGACTACACTTATTGGAAAACTCAAATGAGAGTTTTCTTGATTTCTATGAATTTAGATTTACGGAATATCGTTAAAAACGGTTTTCAACTTCTCTCTAAACCAGTGAACAAATGGTCGGATTTCTACATGCGAAACAGCTTTTGATATTTGGCGAACACTTGAAATCATGCACGAGGGAGCTAGTAGAGTCAAAGACTCGAAAGTTAAAATTTTATTGCATGATTTTGAGCTTTTTCGAATGCAACCAAGTGAGACTATAGGCGGCATATACACCCGTTTCACGGATATCGTCAATAATCTAAGAGTTCTTGGTAAATCTTTTTCGAATTTTGATCTCGTAAGCAAGATCTTAAGATCCCTTCCAAAAAGGTGGGATCCTAAAATAACCGCAATACAAGAAACAAAAGATTTAAATATTTTTCCACTTGAAGAACTTATCGACTCATTGATGAGATATGAAATGATGCACAATGCACATGATGAACATGATGAACACTTGAACCACCTTCCAAAGAATAGGAAGGATTTGGAACTCCGGACAAATGAATACCACTTGAGCGATGACTCAAGTGATGAGGACAATGATGAACTTGAACTTCGAACACTAAATCTTAATAAGTTCATTAAATAAAAATCTAAAATAAACAATGAACTTCAACGGAGGAAGAGGCCAAAGAAAAGGAAGGCACCCAAGGATGAATCAAGAACTTCCAAAGGTGAAACGACGAATTGGGCTTTGATATGCTTCGACTACAAGGTAAATAACTCAACTCTCTTGAATTATTTTGAAATTACTTGAAGTCTTTCATGAGTGCTTAATTTAGATAGTAGGAATAGGAAATAAAAAATTATTTTTTAAAAATTATATCATGTTTTTTCTTTTTAGTATCCTTGAAAAATTAAAAATTTGATCATGACAAGTATATTGCTAAGGTTTCATGCATGTTATGTTTTGAAATATTGAATAATATATGCAACATTAGGGATGATAATTATGTGATTGTCCTTAGGATTAATACATGCATGTGTATCTTGATGATTTTACACTATTACATGCATTAATAACATGTTGGAAATTATGTGTTTTGGATACAAAAATTTCCATGTCCGAATGCATAAAAGTGTTATATTTCATTTTCGGATTTTTTTGATCATAACAATTCATTTTTGAGAATCTATTGATCTAGATGGTCTTATGACGAAATTCATTTTTTGATCCTAAACGTTGATGCATGTTTTTATTTAACATAAATGAAAAAGCATGTTAACATGAAATCAATCACTTAAAATAAAATACTTAAAAAAAAGAAAATATATTATCAATGAAATCATGAATCTACTTATGTTACGAATTTTGTGAACCATAAAAATAATTTTGGTGATTTGAATTTGAGATGAGTTTTATCAAAATAATGATCTTGATTTCTTGGAATAACATGAGATTTCCCTTGATGATCATCTCGATTATTTAAAAGGAGATTAGTAGAAATGATTCATGGAATTTTGGATTCATGACTTGATCCTTCATTTGTTTATGAGATGGTTGAAATCTTTGTACCCTTGAATTCTTCCCTTCTCCTTTCCATTTTTAAATTCATGCATGTTATATGTTGAAGATTTAAAACCATATTTTGATATCATGCATACCTAAGAAATGTTGATTTGATAAATTGAATGATTTGAAAACGAATGATGATTTTTCTCTTGAATGTAACTTGTGATATTTTTATGAATCATCATCTTGATTTCTCGATATTCGATATATGAAATTTTATTGTGAATCAAGATCTTGTTCTTTGAACTCCCATATTTCTTCTTAATGTTTACTAAAGAAGAAAATTTCTGAAATAAATCATGATTTTTTTGGAATTATAATGATTCATAAAGAATTGAGAGATTAAAAAATTATCTATGTTTTACTTTTTATGAATCTCTTGAAAATGATTTTGATTTGATGATTTGAATTTGAATAAGACTTATCTTAATTTTTTAAAATTTATAACTTATGACTTCTTATGCAAGAATCAAGGTACTATAACATTTGATCTCCTAAATTTCTTTTTGATATTTATAAAAATAAAGGAGATCTATTGAAATAAATCATGTCTTTCGGTATTCAAATGGTCTTATCTTTGATGATATGATTTCTTTGTATCTATGATACAAATGCCTTGATATGATTGAATCACTGTTATAAAAGAAGAAGGAATTTGATAGCTTGCTAATTGTAAAAATATACGATAGCTTGAATGATAAAACAGGAGATTGTCTATAGTGCAAATTTATTGTTATCATGATGTATAGATTGAAATAATGATTAGAATATTGATGTAATTATAAATGATGATTTTATATTATGTATAAAATACTCTTGATATTATTTTGATGCATACAAATGAAAAGTTACGAACATGGTAGGATATAATTTGACAAAATTGATACCATCATGATTTGAAACATTTATGATTTGAAATTATGCACGTAATTACTTTTTATTGTGATGATATATGCATATAATGTGTATCATGAATGCTCTAAATGATGAATGCTTGGTATCATGATCAAAATATTGATAAATGCTATGATTTATTACCAAAATGATGTATTATGTATGATATGCTCATAATGTTGATGATTTATTCAATATCGTGCATGAATGAAATATAAGGTTTTTGAAATAGTACATGTTTAATTTGAAAATATAATGATGTACAAATGAGATTGATACTTACCTTTGTCATAATTGATGTAAAGGGTCTTTCCTTCTTTTTGACAATGACAAAGAGGGAGATAGCTAGCTTGCACAAGACAAGAGAAGCAAAAAATTACAAACGTACATATCGTAAAAATGTTATCTTGTAATCTCAAGCAAATGAGCAATCTTGCCTATTTCAAGAAGCAAAACTTGCAACTTGCACATTGTAATAAGAAGCAAGAATCATGAGCTTACACAAGAAAGCTATCTTGCATTTGCTTTCGAAATTTTTACTAGCTTTCATGTAGTAAACCTTGCATATCGTAAAAATTTCCTAGCTCGATCATTTCATTGAAAGAACTTGCTATCATGAACACTACCAATGAATTGCAAATCTTGCAATCTAAAGAGAAGCAAAGAATTGCTATCTCGAAAGAAGCAAAAATTTTAAAACTTAGAAAACTTGCAATATAATTGCTCTTGCCATGCTTTGTATCAAAAATAGGTTGATATCCTTAAAAGCATCGTATTAAATTTTTTAGTATCGCAATGTATCACATGTATCGCAAATTGAAATTTTTGACTATTATCATATCATGTTTAACAATTGATGTCTTTCATGACATGATTTCTTTGCCTTGTATATATCATATGATGATTGAAATATTGATTGATGCAAATTCATAATTTATGTAAAAGTCTAAATCATTGGTTCCTCTCCTTCTTTTCGGCAATAACATAGGGGAAGAAAGAAAGATTGCTAGCTCAAGGCAAATGCTGGCTAGCTTGTTGTATTCTTCCCTTATTTTCGACAAAAATAAAGGGGAGAAAGCTTTTGCTAGTTAGAACATGCAAAGAAAAGCAAAGTGCAATCTTGCACAAAAATTCAAGTGTTGAATTGGCATGATTGAACTTAAGAATCTTGCTATGCTTTTGTGCTTATATGTTGTGATGAAAATCTAGCTTCAAGTTGCAAAAACTTGCATATCTTTTAAAATAGCTAGAGCTACTTCTCCTTTTTGTTGATGACATAGGGGGAGAAGTATATTGATGGCTTCATGCATTGAATTGAATATTTTATATATTTGCATGATGGTTTAAATATTTTTCATAACATGTGATGAATGTTACTTGGATTTAGGATAATCCAAGTGTTCTATCAATGACATATTGATAGGGGGAGTTTGGTTAAACTCCGGGGAGTTAAGGTTAATTCCGTTAGTCATCAATTAGTTATCATCATAAAAAAGGGGGAGATTGTTGAATCTTGGATTTTGATGATGAAACTAATTAGATGTTTAACTGCATTTTGAGTGACGCAGGTCTACTCGATTAGGATTAGACAGTTGACGCAGGAGGAATTGACGTTGCGCCGGAGGAGATTATGTCAGGATATTGGATGGCAGAAGGCTTCGGACATCGGGTATCGGGCCAAGGAGAGCGGAATTGCGCCAAGGATATCAGGGTTGCGGAGGTCAACTACCATTTGGGCAACAAGCCGCAAGAGAGGACGATGTGCTGAAGAATCGGACAAAGCGCCAACCAATGATGTGCAGGGCAGTAGAATGTCAATTCGCGTTGTAATAATTGTCTAGATCGGAGTAGAGTTTTAGCTTGTGTGTGCAGGAATAACTATGATAATGACAAAAACATAAAGCGAAACAAGTGTCGGAGTCAAGCGCGAAGGATTTGTTGGGAGTTCGAGAGTTCAACGGAAGTTCGAAGGTTCGTTGGGAATGCTGCCGGAACTAGCCAAGAATGAGTAGGGAGCTTACCGAAGGGTTTTTCGGAAGCTCGCCAAAAGGTTCGTTGGAAGTTCGCAGAGCTCACCGAGAAAGATCGAAGCTTGCCGAAGAAGCTCGTTGGAACTCACCAAGATCAAATCGTGAAGTCTAGGAGCTTGCCGAGAGTCCGCATAATGGTTTCCGAGAGTTTATCGGAAGTTCGTCGAAAGCTTGCCGAAAGAAGTCTTGACTTGCGGACTTTGTAATAGCTTAGGAAATGTCTTTAAATTCATAGTTAGCATATTAATTAGGGTTAGGATTAGGTGTTAATCCTATAACCAAAGTAGGGACCAATTGGGCTCGAGTTCAGACTAGTTTGGGCCAAGTTTGGAGCCCAACCAGTGAGCTGAAATAGTGTAGGCGGTGGCACCGCCTAGAACCCCAGATCTGAGCGATGGCACCGCCCAGCACCCAAGAGATTCAACGGTGGCACCGCCACCGACAGGCGATGGCACCGCCAGCCTCGGAAACCCAAGAGAATTCAAATTTTAGAGCCCAAATTTGAATCATCTTGGGGCCTATAAATACCCCTCAATTCTCAACTGAGATCACAACCTTTGAGAAGCAAGAGAGTGAGCTGAAAGTCTTAGCAAAGTCTTTAGCAAGTTTTTATTTTCAAATTACTTGAGTGTTCACCTCCTCCCATCTTGTTGAAAAGAATTGTAAGAGTGTGAACCATTTGTAAAGGTTGTAAGAGGGGTATTAGTCCTTCCCCTACAAAGAGATTTTGCTAGTGGAAGTTGGGAGCCTATTTGAAGAAGGTTTCGCAAGTGGATGTAGGTCATTTTGACTGAACCACTTTAAAGCTACTGTGTTATCTGGTTTGCATTCTACTCTTGCCATTTATATACTGCAAACTTCTTTACTTAGTCACTACGCTTCCATACGCTTCTAAGTTATCAAGCTTCTAAATCGGTTTTCATCGATATTGGTTTTTATTGTACGAAAGATTTTTCCAAAACCAAAGTTTTAATCCGCTGCACTAATTCACCTCACCCCTCTTAGTACCGCTCCGATCCTAACATTGATCCGCCATGCTGCTTCAACTCATCAATGACTCTGACTCTAATGTGGGGTTGGTTGAGTTATGTTGATCCCTGTTGGTTCCTATGGATCCTTCAGATAAAGGAAAAGACCATCTTTACTATGCGCTAGTCTCTCAAATGTCTCATGCTGCTTGAATATGGTAATACAAGATTTCTAGAAAAATAGTGAATCAATGAGAGTGAAAATCTAAAAAATTAATATATATATATATTAATTTTTTAGATTAATATATATATATATATATATATATATTAATCTAAAAAATCAATGAGAGTGATAATCCTTACAAGTCTTACTCCTCTTTCTTGGATGGTTACAAGGCTAAGAGACGAAGGAAGAGAACTCTAACTTTTACAACACTTTTATAACTCAAGAATTCAAGATTAAGCCAATGCTTTCGTGCCCTTTCATGCAGAAAAGAGTGGGATTTTTATAGACCCCAATGGCTTCAAAATTGGAGCCAAAAAGTGTCACATCCCTGGAGTTCGAGGTACTAGCGGTACTACCGTCGCTGATTTTATACTAGGCAATACCACCGCCTAATAGGGGCGATACCACCGTTGGCAGCATTTACTACCGGTGGTGCCACCGCCTAGATATCCTAGGGGGCACTGCCTTCCAGGCGGTGCCACCACCGGTCAAGAATTCAAGGGCTGAATTAGCTGATCAATTCGGCCCAATTCAGCTCTATTAAGGGTCCACTTGGCCCCTAATTAAGTTAGTGAGATTACCTCTCAATCCTAACTTAATTTACACTCTAACTATGATAATTAAGACATAATTACATTGCCTCTTGTTCCGGTGCGTCAATTGCTCTTCCGACGAGCTTCCGGCGTACTTCTGGCGAACATCCGATGAACTCTCGGCAATGTTCCGGCGGACTCCCAGCTGGACTTTACGACGATCTTCTTGGCAAGTTCCGACGAGCTTCTTTGGCAAGCTCCTGGACTTGTCGGTTGGTTCCGGCGGAACTTCCAACGAACGTTCGGACTTCCGACAAACTCTCAAACTCTCAATGAGATCTCGATCTTGACTCCAACACAACACTTGCTTTATATCTTACTGCTATCGTAGTTAATCCTGCACACTTTTCTCAACATATAGATTAGATCAAACAATTTATAATTGACTTCATCATCAAAATTCGAGATTCAACACCTTTGCTAGAAATGGTAGAGTGAGTTATGCATAGAGCCTATGATGCTCTACCGGCTCCCTATGACTTCACTCAGACATGGGTGGATGGAGCTCCAAACGTGAGAGATTTATATTTAGTGGTCATTCAGAAATGGATATACCATATATTATGATATGATCCTACTTCACCTTCTATGTGTTTGATATGATATCCAGAGCTTTGGTTATGTAATTATATATGTGCTTTGCATAAAAATGATATGAATGCAATGTATGTTTGAGCTTCTGTTTCATATTTGTTCTTTGATATGTTCTGAAATACTTCTTATGCCTCTGAAATATTCATACACCATTGATATGCTTTGAAATGCTTTATTTACCATTGATATGCTCTGAAATATTTCATATATTATTGATATGTTCTGGAATATTTTATACTCTATTGATATGCTCCAATTACTCTCTATTCCATTTGTTATGAACCAAATATATTTTGAATGAAATGACATTTACAAATTTGTATCTAATGAGATGGTATTCTTGAATCTCTTATATTCTATCTTACATTGTGATACATTGTTTGTTTAAAACTATCCATTTTTGTTCTAAATATGTGTTGTCACTTATTGAGTTTTTTAGCTCACTCCATTGCTATGTAATCTTTCAGGTCAACTTATCACTCTCTAAGATGTTTAAATTGGGCTGTGGCAGTGGAGAGCAATTCAGAATTATGGGCAAGTATTATTGGTTATGTTATTATTGTATACATGCATGATATGAGCTAGTGGTAAATAGTTAGAGTTCTAATTGTATAAATTGTTTAGCTTGTGGATTTATAAGTATTGTTAATTGTTAAGTTGGCTTGGGTTTTATACATGTGAATTATCAAGTAATATGATATATGATTATAAATTATACAGATTTTATGAATGTGATTAATGTTTAAATATTTCTAAATATCCTCAAATGTGTGTTTAGATCTTGGAAATGGTTTGTTGATAAAATTGTTAATATTTCGGGGGGGCGTGACACCTTTAGATATGCATAGATAAAGTTGAGAGATAATTAGAAAGAAAAATCAAAAATATTATATCTAACAAGGGTGATAAATTTTATAGTAGTCACGATGAACCCAATTATAATTCTAGTTTTTTTGCTAAATTCATGAAAAACTAAGGTATTTGTGCTTAGTATAATTTGCTAGATATGACACAGTTAAATAAAATTATTGAAAGTTGAAATTGTACTCTTATGAATATGGTTAGGAGCATAATAAGTTATTCTTCTATACCTTAATCAATATGAAAAAAAGCTCTAAGAATGATTATGCATATATTAAATAAGATTCCTAATAAATCAATTCTATTAACTTCTTTTAAGTTATGGATTAGTAGAAAACCCAACTTGAGATATTTATATTAGGATTGTTCTACAAAGATAAAGATTTTCAATTCAATTCACATTAAAAGAAATTAGATTCAAATACTTTTTATAGATATTTTATTATTTATCCAAAAAAATTTAAAGGAATATAGATTTTATTATCTTAGTCGAGGATAGTTGAATATGGTAATATCAAATTTCTAGAAAAATAGTGAATCAATAGTAGTAAAAAATCTAAAAAAATTTAATGTTGATATTGAGAAGATATTAATACTTCTTTATCGTTTTATATTCGAGAGATTATTATTCCTCAAATCATTAAATGATTTGATTAAAATAAACAATAAAATAAAATTGATGAACTCCCATATAATATGGATATCAACGTTGATAAACACGTAGAATAATCATAATTGGTAATTTTGAGAATATTTTGAAGGGAGAGAAAACCTATCTTTTTTTATTAATTATGTGGTATTAATACAAGAATCATGATATATGAATCAAAATGATTCCTCATTGTTTTCCTAAATTATAAAAAATAGTTATTCTAATTGATGGTACAATACAATAAAAGATGTGTCAAAATTAATAGACCAAAATAGTGTATGAAAACTTATCGAATTGTCTAATAACTAAAAAAAAATTACTATATAAATATGACTCAAGGAATAATATCAAATAATATATATCGAATAATATAATAGCTACACTTATAGTTAAGTTAAACTTATAAAAAATACATCAATCATAATGAGATTTTTTTATTTTTTAAATATACTCATTAAGAATCGTTATGAAGTTAATGGCTTATTATGATTTTAAGTTAAATCACATATACTTGAAATAAATTTTTTAATGGGATCTAATTTGATTAACCTAAAAAATTTATATAAAAAATAAAAAAATATATAAAATTTGATATACAAATTTAGAAAATCTATTTATGACTTTAAACAAGCTTCTACATAATAATAATGAATAATACCAACCTCTACTGGGATAAATGTATGATCAAACTTATTGATATATTTGTCTTTAATATAGAATATGGAGAATAAATATGGATAAAATTGGTTAATTATATCTAATCTAGTAAATAATATATCGAGATCTATTAATTGAAAACCTAGATATACTCAAGTAAAGACAAACCCAAGAGTAGTATGTAGTAAACCTCATGATATAGTAAAATTTATACCCAAGAAACAACTCATCATTGGATCGAAATATGACATATTGCCACATTTGTCCCTGATATACTTCATGAAGAGTAAATATAATTTATATACATTGATTTACAAATTAAGATTCAATGAAGCATATCTTATAGTTCAGCTTTCAAATATATTCAATGAATATTTGATAATTTCCATAGCAAGTACTAAACTCAACATGTGTGTAGTAAATCTCATGAGATCATGAATATTCTATTTTAAGAGTCTTTTGTTCGAAATAATTACTCATAGTGGAAAACATAATTTGTTGGAAACAGATGGCTTCTACTAAACTCTTTGTCCTCACTGTTGGCCTCATTGGTCTCTCCCTTATCATGTTTGCGACATCCACCGGTACTTATCATGATGATCTTTCATCTAAATTTATTTGTGTCACATCATTGTTTAAATTTGATTTAAACACTAATAATGATTCTCCAATTTCTTATCGCTATGCATTTTATGTTTAGTTGCAGAAAATCCAGTGAAAGGGTCGGAGACAAATTGTGTAGATATTGTGACTCAATGTGGTACTGCAAGTGATTGTTCCTTCCCATGCCACCAGAGAGGTCTTGGTCATAGTTGGATTTGTCAATATGGTGGTGCTGCTGTAGTGCAATATAACATATAGTGCTATATTACCAACAAGTAATAAGGTCAAAATAAGTGCTACAGATATGTTATCTTGCTTTGTTAGCTTCGGCTTGCTAAATTAATAAGTGATCAACAAAAGTAGCATGAATAAAATCATACTTTCGTGTTTTTCCTAACATGTTCTTTTGTTCTTTAGAGTGAATTCTTCCTTAGCTATTTGAAGATGATAGGCTTCTACTTGCAGGAATTTTAGGATCATGAAACTAAGTAGATATTAACACCATTATCATTGGAAACCAAACCATATCTCAAATGATGTTGTGACCAAGATAACTTCTTTCTAAATTAAAAAAAAAATTCTTCCAAACATTTTATAGCCATATGATCGAGCACAACCTCGATCATATATAATCCTATATAAACTGAGATGTGACAACCACCACAAGTAAAATATTTAAAGATAAAATAAAAGATATATTAAATAGAAAGAGATTCACAAAAGTCTACCTATACTTCTAGATGAAGTATCAAGGACTTTCATGATCAACTACATTAATGGTCATCATCCATTGTGCATGGACTCTATAAAAAGCCGTGCGTAAGAAACAATCATTTATAGTAAATGGATTCAAATTATAAAATAACTCGAAAATAGTGAATCTATTCAAAATCTAGATATTGTTTTTATCCTAAATTTTTTTTTTAATTATTTCATCATTTGTCATTATATTACTCCTCTAAAAATGCAAATAATGCACTAATTTCTATTGGTCTTTTGATATTAAAGAGATACGTCACTATTGTTTAGCATTTTAAGATTATTAGAAGTTATAGTTAACTACTAAAGTATACATCATTTTCCGAGTGACTTTCCATCCTTGTTATAAGAAGGAAATTGGAGGTGAAGATCTTATGCAGTTTATGCCCTAGATTTCACAACCACACCAACGCAGAGAGAGAGAGAGAGAGAGAGCAGATTACACAGTTAAGCTGATGATCATGATGAGCCACATGGCTGTTGGATTACTGATCCCACAAGCACCTGTTAGCACAACAAGGCGAGCACCCATGGTTAGGCTATTGGAATATCAATATTTCGTAGCTTTATAAATGCAGCAAAGGATCCTACATAGAAAAAGAAGGCAAAAGAGAAACAGGGTGTGCCTTCCCAAAAACTGCCATGAAGCAAGGATTCAACCAATGAAGGAGCACCAAAGTGACTATATGTGGTTCCAACTTTAATTTTTATCTTTCAGATGGAGAGACTTCATTTGTTTGATCATACTCCAGATGCAATGGAAGTACTGAAATTTTAATAGTTGGAGGAATGTTCTTGTAGCTGAAAGAGGAGACCACAGGGAATCCCATTTAAAGCAAAAAAGCAAATATAAGAATCGGCATGCCCAAGTAGCAATAATGCTACAAATTGCAGAACAACAATATCAAGAAGTCAAGAAAGTGACACAAGATGATAATTTCGAACCTTTTTGAAGAATATAATTAACATCGTAAATGCAGATCTCAACACCAAATAGCTGACACATTATTGCTGCTAGTTGAGCCAAACAAAGACAGAAAGCTTCAGATTGAATCAAACCAAGATGTTCAAGGACATAATGATCCCAAATTAGAAATATTATTGATGCATCAAACAGAAATGGATGTGAGCCAATCGAAACCACCATTAGAAGCTGTGTATCAGTGTTTTGCCGGGTGTCTCTGCTGCAATAGAAATATAATAAAAACACACAACTTTTCTCAGACTGCTGTAAATAAATTGACACAATTGAGTATGCTCCTTTCTTACAGGAGAGAAGCACCTTTTCTTACAGGAGACCAAATTTTCATCGAGAGTAAGCTAGAAAGATAACCTCTAAGCCAAACGATCTGGTTTTGTATTCATTGTAATAACTTGTATCCAAAAAGATGATGGAGAACATGCATAAAATCACTAGCAGTAATCATTTTTAGCGAAAGCCTAAACATAGAATCTATATTTTTTATTTTGAATAATATCGTCTGCTACCGGGCGGTACCATGGATTGGGGTTGTTTTCGCCCTGTTACCATGCGAAATCGATCCGTAACGATCGATTTCGATTGTTGCCGCCCACTACGGGATGGTATTAGCCTAAGGAGAAGGAAGAAGAGGGACAAGAAAAGAAAGAACCTAGAGATCCATCGTCGCCCTCCCTCGTCGAATGCCACAGATGAGATGTTGCCTCCTTGTCATTTGAGGTGACGAGGCCTCAAAGTTGTTGACGACTTCTCCTCATCCGCGCAAGGAGAAGAAGCCTCGGCGACGTGGGGAGAAGAAACGAGGCGACTGTCATGGACTTAGCCGGTTTTATCTAAGTCGTGCAGTACCCTTCCGTGTCCATATGCAAAGGTCAGCCTCCCCGAAACCTCCAATGGTCCCTTAGGACCTACAAAAGAGAAAACGAGTTAGAGAAAATGCCTCACTCGGGATCCACAAACAATCATTTCAGGAAACAATTCATAACCAATACAAATTACAAACAGACTTCATAATCTTTGAACGATCACACAATAAAGGATCCAAAATGGTCCACTATAGACCGAAATTTCCCACAAGTGTCCACATGACAACATTTATTTACAAGCCTAAAATGACTACCAAACCCAACTAAATTGGGACTGTTAAGCCTTCGACCGTCCCTCTACATGCTGTGCAAAGCATGAACAAACCAAAAGACACGGATATACATAAGCATTATATTAAACACCCTGTTTATAGTTTTGTCCATGACATTCCCCCCCACTTATTCCTTCGACGTCCTCGTCGAAGCTTTTGCTAACATTGCAACTCCTTGCCTTTGCTAAGTCTTCAATCTTTTGCTCTAACTACAATGCATCTCTTGGCTCCCAACTGCTCTTCGCGACTACTGTTGAGTAATCGAATTTTTGATCTGCCATGCTGCTTCAACTCGCCAATGACTCTGACTCTAGTATGGGATTGGCTAAGTTGTGTTGATCCCTGTTGGTTCCTACGAATTATTCAAATGAAGGAAAAAGCCATCTTTACTATGCGCTAGTCTCTCAAATGTCACATATTGCTTGAACTGGATGGATGCTTGTTGGAGCTTTAACGAGCATCGCCTTGCAAACTTTTGAAGTTTTAAGTCCTTCCTCCACAAAATTTGCCCATCGACTCTTCTTTCACATAGTTGTCACTTCCAAGTAGATTCGCATCACTTCAGCTTTCGGTTGGTATTCTGTTGGAAAATGAAGCGGATAATCTACTCTCAATAGCACTGATCACGATTGGTGAGGATTTGACAACTATTGTCTTCCATTTAGTTTATTCGAAGGGTCTTTGAACATGTGCAGAACTCCTCTGCTAGATAGATAAGAGAATTGGGGTACTCAGTTTTGTCCATTCTATTAAGAGTTGAGAAGGCAAAGGTTACTTGACTTTGCTTGCCTCATCAAGGGTTGTACTCTATGCATCGAGCTGGTTACTAGCCTTCACCTGCTCTTTGCTCATGCTTCTGAAGCACTTGAAGTGTTTTCACTCCTTGCGTTGAGTTAGTTACTGTGATTTACCTTCTCAATGCCATCGAACTTCTGGAATGTAGGAAGTTTTCACCCCAACTTGGAGTAAATCTCTAATAGTTTTGGTCGCCTTTGGGATTGTACTGTCTTCTCCATCAACCCTGCCACCAACTCCATTGAGTAGCAAAGGTACAACATCGTGTGCTGCCTGCTTCATTCTTTGGTCATGCACTCTTGCATCGACCCGAAGTCCTTCACTTTCGGCTATCTTGATGAGAAGCTCGTTGACACTAGTCTTACAAAGTTCCTTGGTCTTTGCCCTTCAGCCTTGTCTCGATACTTGGAGTTTGCCTCTGTATTCTCTACCTCCTTGACCCCTTTCACGACCAAGCACTCTCCCCCTATGAGAGCAAGGGATCGATGACTCCATGGAAGTCACGCCTCTGCGGTACCATGGCACTGTCATGCCCAAGGCCCTACTATCCATCTCCTCGCATCTATCACCCTTTCTTCACAATTGGTAGATCTACCTTTATGGCACTATGACACTCCTCCGAGTCCACCTCTATTCTAACCGATGCTTGGTATTTGGATAGCTAAGTCCCTATGGACTCATCATCGCTTCCTCGCCCCTTTCAACCCTTTACTTCAACACCTCTATGTTCTCCAAGTAGTTCCTCTTGGTCGATGGAAAGATAGACTGCAACTTCCATGCATGGCCTTTGCCATCATGTTGCAAGATTCGTACTGATTCTGTTCTCCTTAGCTTCCTTGGCAGCAACGTTCGCTTACTCGGACTTGTCCTCTGATTTACCGGGCTCCCTTAAGCAAATATGGGCTCTGGAACAGTTCAACTCTCCAACTGCTCTGATCATACCTCTGCATAATCAAGTCCCTCCCATGGGACTCATTGGTACTTGCATTCGAACTTTTCCCTCAATGGTACACAACCCCCATATGCTGATGACCAAGGCTTTCATCCGATACAAAATTCGATGTACGCACGGAAGACTTTCACTCCTTGAATCCATAGCCCTTCTTGTCATCGTATTGTTTACTGACGTGGAGTTCCCAATAGCTCCTGATCATACCTCTGTATGATATAGTCCCTTACGGGACTAGATTTGTATGTATCACATTGCCATGAACTGTTACACCACGACCCGCTGCACCATGTCGCCTCCTGGTTGTCACAGACAAAATTCTAAACAGGATGTTTGATGTAATGCTTATGTATGTCCATGTCTCTTAGTTTGTTCATGCTTTGCACAACAAGTAGGATGATCGATGGCTTAACAACCCCATTTTATTTGGGTTTGGTGGTCGTTTTAGGCTTGTAAATAAAGGTTGTGTCATGTGGACACTTGTGAGAGAATTCGATCTGTAGTGGACTATTTTAACCCTTTGTTGTGCAATCATTCAGAGCTTGTAAAGTCTGTTTGTAATTTGCATTGTCTATAAAGTGTTTCCTGAAATGTTTGCTTGTGGATCCCGAGTGAGGCGCTTTCTCTAAATCGTTTTCTCGTTTGTAGGTCCTAAGGGACCATGGGAGGTTCGGGGAGGCTGACATTTGCAGACAGACACGCAAGGATGCCGCACGACTTAGGCAAAACCAGCTAAGTCCATGACAGATGGTATCAGAGCAGGACAAGCACTCATAGAAACACTTGACATGCAAACGTGGGGGACCTACAGGGGCTGCGTTGAAGGCAGTCAGCACGCACGACCATTTATGGGAAAACAGGCATGGAGATGTAGGGAAAAGGAGTCGCTCGGAGGAGCGAGCATCTGAGATTGGCATTCAGAGGAATGACCAACCCTTTGCGCAAGAGGCACCACCGGAACAAGCAAGCTTAGAAGAATGTGGAGCGCACAAAGGTTGGGATGGCTAAGTTTGAGCTACGGCTCAATGTTGACAACTATACTTGATGGTGCTCAAGGCAAATGAGGCACTTGGTAAAGGATGAGACCATGTAAGGTGGAACGAGTTGCTCAGCGATCGAAAGAGTTGTGCAAAGCTCACAGAAGTGAGGGGAATTGCTAACTCGAAGAATTCGGTACTCATGCATGGGCTTGTATGCAGACGATGGAATGTTCGCGGGCATCCCAAGGCGACCAAAACTCGGCGCCAAGGAGCATTGAAACTTTCTCTTCGGCATGTGAAGGATACATCCGTAGGAGGTTGAAGTGTGCAACGAGTTCAGGATGTTGCTAGGCCTTGAGTGGTGCAGCGGGGGCTGTATTGACATGGAGTCACAATCTAGCAAGTGCATTTGCAAGAGGTAGAACAATGCACAGTTTGTTCAGCAAATCAGAGTAGTCCAAGGAGATGGTGGTCTACGAAACGAAGAGAGATGTTGCTCCAACGGGACAATTATCCAGGAGGGATAGATCCTGATTTCTCCAAAGGGAGAATCATGTGCAACATATCACATATGTTGAGGAGCGAGCATCTAAGATTGGCATTCAGAGGAATGGCCAACCCTTTGCGCAAGAGGCACCACGAGAACATATAAGCTTGGAAGAATGTGGAGTGCACAAAGGGTGGGATGGCTGAGTTTGAGCTACGGCTCAACGTTGACAACTATACTTGATGGTGCTCAAGGCAAGCGAGGCGCTTGGTAAAGGATGAGACCATCCAAGGTGGAATGAGTTGCTAAGTGACCGAAAGAGTTGTACAAAGCTCACAGAGGTGAGGGGAATTGCTAACACAAAGAATTAGGTACTCATACATGGGCTTGTATGTGGACAATGAAATGTTCGCGACCATCCCAAGGTGATCGAAACTCAGCGTCATAGAGCATTAAAACTTTCTCTTCGGCATGTGAAGGATACGTCCGTAAAAGGCTGAAGTATGCAACGAGTTCAGCATGTTGCTAGGCCTTGAGTGGTGCAGCGGGAGCTGTATTGACGTGGAGTTGCAATCTAGCAAGTGCATTTGCAGGAGGCAGAACAATGCACAGTTTGTTCGGCAAATCAGAGTAGTCCAAGGGGATAGTGGTCTCCGAAATGAAGAGAGATATTGCTCCAACGGGACAATTATCCAGGAGGGATAAGTCCCGGCTCTCCAGAGGGTGAATCATGTGGGACAGACCTCACATGTTGAGGAGGAGTACCTAAACAAACAATAACTCCACGAAGCTCAATGTACCGAGCAAGCGGCGAGGAGTCATCGCATGATCTCACTTGAAAGAATGCATTGGTGGATGTATTGCGAGATCAAGTGGGGGAGCGACCCAAAGCAACACAAATGAAGGTACACTTGGAGTCGATATTGCTAGTCAAAAGTGCCCAGCAAGCCAATCACGTGAGTGATGGCACGTGTGACTTAATATAGAATCTTTTTGCTTATTATATTTTGGCATATATCACTTTATATAAATTCATACATATATTGTGATGTCCTTGGATTTGTGCAATGGGAATCGGATCGTGATGAGATCATGATAGTGAGATCGATTCACCTTTAAACACATATCCTAAATAATCCCGGTCATAGGTTACTCGAGAGGGATATCGTGATGACCGGACAGATCGGTGTGTCTTTGTATACCGTCCATATGATGGATGCAGCTGGTCTCATAGCTGCTTGTGTAGGGACATTAGGGATACTGAGTACAAGTGCTCATTGGAGAATGAGTTCATGATTGATCCGCTACGGAATCTTTGGATGGTTGATGATGCCTTATTGTCGGATAGCGATTCCGTAGTCCTAGTGGTGTATCTGGTCCTTAGACTTGAGACACCAAGGATGTCTGTATGAGTGCTCCACTCTTTGATACCGAACTTATAGGTTTGGCTGTCCCGGATCTAGTACTGGCGGTCATTGAGTGGTAGTCGACCTTACGAGGGCTATTGAGTGTCGATAGAGGATCATCCACCCTCGGCGTCATGAGAAGAATATCCCATGTGTTCTTGCTCGAGACAAATCAGCTAGGGTTATTCGGGATGAGAGAGAAAAGAGTTCTCGGGGAGAATCCGATTAGAGCGAGATTCGAGAAAAACCGTATGGGATGCGACAACACCATGCTTTCGATATCTGGTCTTTAGGATATTAGATGGATGAGGGACTATAGGTACACGGTGGCGAGGGCGGACGGGTCCAATAAATTGGATTCCCTTGTATCGTCACGGGGACTACTGGCGTAGTGGCCTAGTACGTCCGTAGTCGATGAGTCAGTGAATTATTACAGAGATAATAATTCACCGAAGTTAGAAAGGAGTTTTGATAGGTATGACTCACGGCCCATTTCGATATTGGGCCCGGAGGGTCACACACATATGGTAGGCATTGCGATGAATAGAGGTTGGGATATGAGATATCCGACGGAGCCCTTGTCTTATTGAATGCAGATCCAATACCCACTAGGGGAGGACCCATTAGGGTTTGACAGGGGGACCTCTATAAATAGGAGGGATTGAGCCCCATGGGCTAGAGAGCTTTGTTTGCCTTTTCCTATTCTCCTCTCCATCTCCACCTCTCGAGTAGGCACGGAGTTCTCGAGGAGCGTCGTCGCAACCCTCACTTTGTGTGGATCACCGCTAGAGAGGAGGACGCTTGACCTCCTTCACCTTCTCCTAAGGATCTGCAAGGAAACAGGGATATACGATCTCCCTAGGTAACACAATCTACTCTATACGCAGTTTCATGTTTCGCGGATTTTTGCGTACCAATCTTCGCACGACGACGAACATCTCTTTGGGAATCGGGGATTTTGTTTTTCTTGTTCTTCCGCTGTGCATATGATGTCACCCCTCATGGATTTCCCAACAGTGGTATCAAAGCTAGGTTGTTCGTGCGAATGATTGGTTTTGAACTGCGTGTGTTGTGTTTAGGAAGAATTTTGATGTCAAAATTGTTGACGCAAAAACAAGGAAGGGCAGCAACAGTTGCTGCCCTCGATCTGCGTCGTCGGCAGCGCAAGAAAAGGCGACGGCGGGGCTATGTCTGTATCGCCGCAGCCGTACGGCTGCCGCTTGGTACCGGTTTGTTGCGGCGGGTCGGGTGTACCACCCGCGAGCAGCGTAGGGGCAGCGGCGCCTACCCAAGCTGCTCCCGCTGGCGAAACCCCCCAGGCGGTCGCCCGGTGGGGACAAAGATCGCCGCTGGAGGGATGGCGGGCGGGCGCCCACACGCATGCGGGCAGATTGCCGGTGCCGTGTGCGCTTGCAAGCTAGGGCGTGCCCTCGCCCGCCGCCAAGACGCCCGCCAAAGGGTGTGGTGGCAGTGGCACCAATAAAACGGGACAGGGCATTAGGGTTTTATGGACAAAAGACAGTTTTGCCCCTCGAAATTTGAGAAATTCCAGTTTCTGTCTTTTTCCCAAATAACGAAAATACCCTATGAATTAAAAAATTTCCTATAATGTCCCTGATTTAAGAAAATATTAATTAATTAAAAAGTTTAGTTGATTATTATTTTTATTATTATCTAGTAGTCCAACATGATGATGATTTATTATACATGTGATGTATGATGTGTGGACGAATGATCATGGATCGTGTGATGTGTGTACTTGTGATTATTATTATTGAGGTCTGGAACCTCCATTATATTTCTCGTTTATTGTCGGACCTGCGTGCTTATGATTAAGTTGTAATCACATGAGGAGGCACAGCGGGAGCGTGGATGCGATAGCGGGACCCACGAGACGGACGATCGTGATGCATGAAGATGCATCAAGATGTTGACGGAACCGACAAGGACGAAATGGACGATCACAGGGCATGGAGATTCACCGTTGCACACATAGATCTTGATGTGAGTGATTAGGCCTACTAGCTCGGGCCTAATCATATTAGGTTGTGGTCCATGATCATCTGGTGTAATTGCTTATACACATACTGGATATGTATATATATTTGCATGCGATGTAGATATATATTAAAAATGTATATGTGTGACATGTCATATTAGGAGACCAAATCATAGAAATATCTCTCGATAATATTAAGTCAGTAAACGTGAGGCAATTAGATTGACCCACGTGACCTTCCATCGTTATAAGTAGGAACCGATTCCCGGTGTAGGTTGAGTTGGTCGAGTCCCTCGAGACTCACCTATATCGCGATTCTCTATCTTGCTTACGACATAGAGATGTCACCGGTGACCTGAGGGCATGGTATACTTGGTCGAGTCCCTCGAGGGTATATCATCAAATCAGACTCATCTTGTAACGAAGGTGTTGACTTAACCGAGCATCGTGGTTGGTCGAGTCCCTCGAGGCCATGATGATTCGGAGGCCGAACAGGACAGGAATCACAAGGACTTGTGATCGACAAGAGTTGCCTACCTTTTAGGCTTAGTGTGATTGGTCGAGTCCCTCGAGGTTACACTAAGACGCTGATTGGATCCTGATCCCCACTAGAAGTCTGCCGGAGACTTCCGTTTCACGTGCTGAGGGTGTCGCGTGACTCGTTAGTAAAATAGTGGGAGCATATTAAAATAGAAGTCCATATCTTGATAGTCTATTTCTTGCAAAATCTGCATGTTATTCATTTCTGCTGCATCTTTATTTTCAGAAAATGTCGCTTTTCAAATCCCTTATGTGGCATACTTGATGTCAACCACCTCACTGGTCCAAATTATACGGATTGGCTCCGTAACTTGAGAATTGTTCTCACAGCGGAGAAAATCATGTACGTCCTTGATATAGTGATGTCTGCGCCCGAAGAAGGGGCAAACGAGGATGAGATCGCTCGCTACGTGAAGTACATTGATGACTCCACTTTTGCTCAGTGCTATATGTTGGGCTCTATGACTCCTGAGTTACAGAGACAACATGAAAAGATGGATGCCAGATCCATTCTCCTACATGTCCGCAAATTGTTTGAGGAACTGGGAAGGACTCAACAATATGAGATATCTAAGAGCCTCTTCCGCACTAGGATGACTGAGGGGACACCGGTTCAGAACCATGTCCTAAAGATGATTGAGTGGATAGAGAAACTCACAGGTCTAGGAATGGTCCTAGAGGATAACTTGTGTGTGGACATTGTGCTTCAGTCCCTACCAGATTCCTTTTCACAGTTCATAATGAATTTTAATATGAACAAGCTTGAAGTGACTCTCCCAGAGCTTCTCAATATGTTGAGGGAGGCAGAGAGTACTATCAAGAAAGAGAAGCCAGTTCTCTACACTGGTGAGACCAAAAGGAAAAGGAAAACAGAAAGGTCCCTTAAGAAGGGAAAGGGCAAGGTCAAACCAGGTAAAGCAAAGGTTGCTAAGAAAGACCCAGTAAAGGACAAAGGCTAGTGCTTCCACTATGATAAAGATGGGCACTGGAAGAGAAACTGCACAGAGTACCTTGAAGAAAGGGCGAAATAAAAGCTTGATGAAGCTTCAGGTACATTCATGATCAGTCTCCATTTGTCACTCTTATGGTAACATATGGGTATTGGATACCGGTAGTGCTTATAATATATGTAATACGTTGCAGGTTCTGACAAGGACTAGGAGACTAGAGAGAGGCGAGATGGACCTCAAGATAGGTAATGGAGCAAAAGTTGCTGTAGTAGCTGTTGGCGAGGTCGCCCTACATCTGCCTAGTGGAGCTTTTATTGCATTAGATGTATGTTATTTTGTTCCTTCTATTATCAAAAACATTATCTCCATTTCATGTATAACAATTAGTGGATATAAATTTGTTTTTGAGAATAATGGTTGTTCGATATTATTAGATGATAAGATTATCACGAAAGGAACATTGCATAATGGTTTATTTATATTAGACACCACTACACATATCATGAATCTAAATGTGTCCAAAAGGAAACGAGATGAGTTGAACAGTGCATACTTGTGGCATTGTAGGCTAGGTTACATCCATGAAAGAAGGATTCAAAAGTTGCTAAATGATGGATATCTAGATCCATTCGACTATGTGTCATATGCAACTTGTGAGCCTTGCATTCGTGGAAAACTGACCAACTCTCCATTTAGTGGAACTAGAGAGAGAGCCACTAAGTTGTTGGAACTCATACCTAGTGATGTATGTGGACCCATGTAAACTCATGCCATTGGAGGTTACTCCTACTTCATTACATTTATTGATGATTTCTCAAGGTATGGATATGCGTACTTAATGAAGTACAAGTATGAGGCCTTTGAGAAATTCAGAGAGTATAAGAATGAGGTGGAGAACTAGACTGGAAAGAGTATCAAAACTCTTCGATCAGATCGAGGAGGTGAGTACTTAAGTACAGAGTTCACTCAGTTCCTCAATGACCATGGGATATTATCCCAATGGACACCTCCTTAGACACCTCAGCTCAATGGTGTCTCTGAAAGGAGAAATCGTACATTATTAGATATGCTACGGTCCATGATGAGTTTCGCTGACATACCCATCTCATTCTGGGGATTTGCCCTAGAAACCGCAGCTTACCTTCTGAACAGAGTTCCAACTAAGTCGGTAGTGTCTACACCATATGAGGTATGGAAAGGGAAGAAGCCTGATCTTAAGGTTGTTAAGATTTGGGGCTGCCCTGCACAAGTTAAAAGACACAACCCCGATAAGTTAGAATCAAGGACAGAGCGATGCAAATTTGTGAGATACCCCAAGGAAACTTGTAGGTATTATTTCTATCATCTCGAGGACCAAAAGGTCTTTATAGCTAAGAGAGCAGTGTTCCTTGAGAAGGAACACATTCTTGGCATAGATAGTGGGAGAATAATAGATTTGAGCGAGGTTGGAGAACCAAGCTCAAGCACCACTCTACAGCCCGAGTCTGTTCAGGTACCTAATACACAAGTTTCAACTTTACACAGGTCTGAAAGAGTATCCCATCCTCTTGAGAGATATGTGAGACATATTAGAGGAGAGGATGTAGAGGATATTGATCCTCAGACCTACGAGGAGGCTATTATGAGTATAGACTTTGGGAAGTGGCGAGAAGCCATGAATTCTGAGATGGATTCTATGTATTCCAATAAGGTTTGGAACATAGTTGATGCGCCCGAAGGTATTGGACCCATCGGTTGCAAGTGGATCTTTAAGAAAAAGATCGGAGTAGATGGAAAGGTAGAGACCTATAAAGCAAGGCTAGTGGCTAAGGGATATCGTCAAAGGCAAGGTGTTGACTATGACGAAACCTTCTCACCCATAGCAATGCTAAAATCCATTAGAATTCTATTGGCTATTGGAGCACACTATGATTATGAGATCTGGCAGATGGATGTGAAAATCGCATTCCTCAATGGGAACCTCGAGGAGGAGGTGTATATGATGCAACCTGAGGGATACGTGTCCAAGAACTGCCCAGATAAGGTGTGTAGGTTGCTTAAATCCATTTATGGATTAAAACAAGCTTCCTGAAGTTGGAACATAAGATTTGATGAGGCAATCAGATCTTATGACTTCGTTAAGAATGAAGATGAGCCTTGTATATACAGAAAGGTAAGTGGGAGCGCTATCACCTTTTTGGTGTTATATGTGGATGACATCCTGATCATTGGGAATGACGTAGGAATGCTATCCATAGTAAAGGCTTGGTTATCTAGACACTTCTCCATGAAGGACTTAGGGGAAGCATCATATATTTTTGGGATTAGAATCGATAGAGATAGGTCCAAGAGGATGCTTGGCTTGTCCTAGTCCAGGTACATAGAAACCATTGTCAAAAGGTTTGGCATGAAAAATTTCAAGAGAGGTCTCATACCGATGAGACATGGGATATCGCTTTCTACGAGTATGTCCCCAAAGACTCCAGAAGAAAGGGCGAACATGGATATGATACCTTATGCCTCAGCAATAGGGTCTATCGTGTATGCCATGCTATGTACTAGGCCTGATATAACGATGCTCGAGTGTCACGAGCAGGTATCAAGCGGATCCGTGCTTGGAGCATTGGAAAGCAAGAAAAAGTGTATCCTTAAGTACTTGAGAAGGACTAAGGATCTTTTACTAGTATATGGAGGTAATAGCCTTAAGGTTGAAGGCTACACCGACTCAAGTTTTCAGTCGATGTCGATGATAGCAAGTGAATTCAGGGGTATGTGTACACCTTGAATGGAGGAGCAAGTGTCTTTGGAAGAGTTCCAAGCAAGATACCACTGTTGACTCGACCATGAGGTGGAGGTACATTGCTGCATCAGATGCAGCAAAGGAGGGAGTTTGGGTGAAGAAGTTTATCACAGATTTGGGAGGAGTCGCGTGTAGGAAGAGCCGATCTCCCTATATTGGTTTCTTTCTTGAGGGGTGATTGCTCAAGCAAAGGAACCAAGGTCTCATCAGAAATCTAAGCTTGTTCTGAAGAGGTTCCACCTTATCAGAGAGATCATGACCCGAGGAGATGTAGTAGTGGAAAGAGTTCCATCCGAAGATAACATTGCAGATCCACTAACAAAGTCGTTATCTCAGATTTGTTTTGAACGTCACAGGGGTCTGATGGGGATCAGACACATAGGTGATTGGCTTTAGGTCAAGTGGGAGATTGCTAGTCATAGGTGCCCAGCAAGCCAATCACGTGAGTGATGGCACGTGTGACTTAATACAGAATCTTTTTGCTTATTATATTTTGGCATATATCACTTTATAACTATTGCATAAATGCATACATATATTGTGATGTCCTTGGATTTGTGCAATGGGAATCGGATCGTGATGAGATCACGATAGTGAGATCGATTCACCTTTAAACACATATCCTAAATAATCCCGGTCATAGGTTACTCGAGAGGGATATCGCGGATAACCTGAGGACAGACCGGTGTGTCTTGTATACCGTCCATATGATGGATGCAGCTGGTCTCATAGCTGCTTGTGTAGGGACATTAAGGATACAATACAAGTGCTCATTGGAGAATGAGTTCACTGATTGATCCGCTTACGGAATGCTGGATGGTTGATGATGCCTTATTGTCAAAAAGCGATTCCGTAGTCCCAGTGGTGTATCTGGTCCTTAGACTTGAGACACCAAGGATGTCCTGTATGAGTGCTTCACTCTTTATTACCATACTTATAGGTTTGGCTGTCCCAGATCTAGTACAGTTGGTCTTTGGGAGTGGTAGTCGACCTTACGAGGGCTATTGAGTGTCGATAGAGGATCATCCACTCTCGGCGTCATGAGAGGAATATCCCATGTGTTCTTACTCAGACAAATCCCTGGCCAGGGTCATTCAGGTTTAGAGACAAAGAGTTCTCTAGGAGAATCCGATTAGAGCGAGACTCGAGAAGAAACCGTATGGGTCTGACAACACCATGCTCGATATACGGTCTTTGGGATATTAGATGAATGAGGGACTATAGGTACACGGTAACTGAAGATAGACAGGTCCAATGGATTGGATTCCTTTGTATCGTCTGGGGACTACGACGTAGTGGCCTAGTACGTCCGTAGTCGATGAGTCAAGTGAGTTATTACAGAGATAATAATTCACTGAGTTAGAAGGAGTTCTAACATGTATGACTCACGGCCAGCTCGATATTGGGCCTAGAGGGTCACACACATATGGTAGGCATCGCGATGAATAGAGGTTCGGATATGAGATATCCAATGGAGCCCTTGTCTTATTTGATGCAGATCCAATACCCACTAGGGGAGGACCCATTAGGGTTTGACAGGGGACCTCTATAAATAGGAGGGATTCAGAGCCCCATGGGCTAGAGAGCTTTTGTTTAACTTTTCCTATTCTCCTCTCCATCTCCACCTCTGAGTAGGCCTGGAGTTCTGAGGAGCGTCTTCGCAACCCTGCTGTGTGGATCACCGCTAGAGAGGAGGACGCTTAACCTCCTTCACCCTCTCCTAAGGATCTGTAAGGAAACAGGGATATACGATCTCCCTAGGTAACACAATCTACTCTATACGCAGTTTCATGTTTTGCGGATTTTTGCGTACCAATCTTCGCACGACGACGAACATCTCTTTGGGAATCGGGGATTTTATTTTTCTTGTTCTTCCGCTGCGCATATGATGTCGCCCCCCAAGGATTTCCCAATACAAGAGAGGACGATGCGCTGAAGAATCGGACGAAGCGCCAACCAATGACGTGCCGGGCAGTAGAATGTCAATTTGCGTTATAATAATTATCTAGATCGGAGTAGAGTTTTAGTTTGTGTGTGCAGGAATAACTACGATAATGACAAAGATATAAAGCGAAACAAGTGTCGGAGTCAAGTACGAAGGATTTGTTGGGAGTTCGAGAGTTCGACGGAAGTTCGAAGGTTCGTCGGGAATGCTGCCAGAACTAGCCAAGAATGAGTAGGGAGCTTGCTGAACGGTTTTCCGGAAGCTCACCAAAAGGTTCGTTGGAAGTTTGCGGAGCTCGCCGAGAAAGATCGAAGCTTGCTGAAGAAGCTCGTTGGAACTCACCAAGATCAAATCGTGAAGTCTAGGAGCTTGTCGGGAGTCCGCAGAATGGTTTCCGAGAGTTTATCGGAAGACCGTCGGAAGTTCGCCGAAAGCTCGCCGAAAGAAGTCTTGACTTGCAGACTTTGTAATAGCTTAGGAAATGTCTTTAAATTCATAGTTAGCACGTTAATTAGGGTTAGGATTAGGTGTTAATCCTATAACCAAAGTAGGGGCCAATTGGGCTCGATTTCGGACTGGTTTGGGCCAAGTTTAGAGCCCAACCAGTGAGCTGAAATAGTGTAGGCAGTGGCACCGCCAGATTAGGCGGTGACACTGCCTAGAACCCGAAATATGATTGGTGGCACCGCCTAGCACCCGAGAGATCCGACGGTGGCACCTCCATCGACAAGCGGTGGCACCACTAGCCTCAGAAACCCAAGAGAATTCAAATTTTGGAGCCCAAATATGAATCGTCTTGGGGCCTATAAATACCCCTCAATTCTCAACTGAGATCACAACCTTTGAGAAGCAAGAGAGTGAGCTAAAAGTCTTAGCAAAGTCTTTAGCAAGTTTTTATTTTCAAATTGCTTGAGTGTTCACCTCCTCTCATCTTGTTGAAAAGAATTGTAAGAGTGTGAACCATTTCTAAAGGTTGTAAGAGGGGTATTAGTCCTTCCCCTACAAAGAGATTTTGCTAGTGGAAGTTGGGAGCCTCTTCGAAGATGGCTTCACAAGTGGATGTAGGTCATTTTGGCTGAACCACTTTAAAACTGTTGTGTTATCTGGTTTGCATTCTACTCTTGCCATTTACCTACTACAAACTTCTTTACTTAGTCACTACGCTTCCATACGCTTCTAAGTTGTCAAGCTTCCAAATCGATTTTCATCGATATTGGTTTTTATCGTACGAAAGATTTTTTCAAAATCGAAGTTTTAATCCACTGCACTAATTTACCCTCCCCTATTAGTGTCGCTCTGATCCTAACAATTGGTATCAGAGCCCGGTATTTTTCATTTCGGATTTTCACCCGAGAGAAATGGCTCTTCATGGCTTTCAGGTGGTCTTATCGATTGTTTGTCCACCGTTGTTTAACGGATTGGACTACACTTATTGGAAAACTCAAATGAGAGTTTTCTTGATTTCTATGAATTTAGATTTATGGAATATCGTTAAAAATGATTTTCAACTTCTCTCTAAACCAATGAACAAATGGTCGGATTTCTACGTGTGAAACGACTTTTGATATTTGGCGAACACTTGAAATCACGCACGAGGGAGCTAGTAGAGTCAAAGACTCGAAAGTTAACATTTTATTGCATGATTTTGAGCATTTTCGAATGCAACCAAGTGAGACTATAGGCGACATGTACACCCGTTTCACGGATATCGTCAATAATCTAAGAGTTCTTGGCAAATCTTTTTCGAATTTTGATCTCGTAAGCAAGATCTTAAGATCCCTTCCAAAAAGGTGGGATCCTAAAATAACCGTAATACAAGAAACAAAAGATTTAAATATTTTTCCACTTGAAGAACTTATCGACTCATTGATGAGATATGAAATGATGCACAATGCACATGATGAACATAATGAACACTTGAACCACCTTCCAAAGAATAGGAAGGATTTGGAACTCCAGACAAATGAATACCACTTGAGCGATGACTCAAGTGATGAGGACAATGATGAACTTGAACTTCGAACTCTAAATCTTAATATGTTCATTAAATAAAAATCTAAAATAAACAATGAACTTGAACGTAGGAAGAGGCCAAAGAAAAGGAAGGCACCCAAGGATGAATCAAGAACTTCCAAAGGTGAAACGGCGAATTGAGCTTTTACAAGCTTCGACTACAAGGTAAATAACTCAACTCTCTTGAATTATTTTGAAATTACTTGAAGTCTTTCATGAGTGCTTAAGTTAGATAGTAGGAATAGGAAATAAAAAATTATTTTTAAAAAATTATATCATTTTTTTTCTTTTTAGTATCTTTGAAAAATTAAAAATTTGATCATGACAAGTATATTGCTAAGGTTTCATGCATGTTATGTTTTGAAATGTTGAATGATATATGCAACATTAGGGATGATAATTATGTGATTGTGCTTAGGATTAATCCATACATGTGTATCTTGATGATTTTACACTATTACATGCATTAATAACATGTTGGAAATTATGTGTTTTGGATAAAAAAATTTTCATAATCATGAGCATGTTTTAACTTCACGATTGAATTTGAAAATCTATAGTAAAACCATGTCCGAATGCATAAAAGTGTTATATTTCATTTTCGGATTTTCTTGATCCTAACAATTCGTTTTTGAGAATCTATTGATCTAGATGGTCTTATGACGAAATTCATTTTTTGATCCTAAACGTTAATGCATGTTTTTATTTAACATAAATGAAAAAGCATATTAACATGAAATCAATCACTTAAAATAAAACACTTAAAAAAAAAGAAAATTTATTATCAGTGGAATCATGAATCTATTTATGTTACGAATTTTGTGAACCATAAAAATAATTTTGGTGATTTGAATTTGAGATGAGTTTTATCAAAATAATGATCTTGATTTCTTGGAATAACATGAGATTTCCCTTGATGATCATCTCGATTATTTAAAAGGAGATTTGTCGAAATGATTCATGGAATTTTAGATTCATGACTTGATCCTTCATTTGTTTATGAGATGGTTGAAATCTTTGTACCCTTGAATTCTTCCCTTCTCCTTTCGATTTTTAAATTCATGCATGTTATATGTTGAAGATTTAAAACCATATTTGGATATCATGCATACCCAAAAAATGTTGATTTGATAAATTGAATGATTTCAAAATGAATGATGATTTTTCTCTTGAATGCAACTTGTGATATTCTTTATGAATCATCATCTTGATTTCTCGATATTCGATATATGAAATTTTATTGTGAATCAAGCTCCTGTTGTTTGAACTCCCATATTACTTCTTATTGTTTACTAAAGAAGAAAATTTCTGAAATAAATCGTGATTTTTTTGGAATTATAATGATTCATAAAGAATTGAGAGATTAAAAAATCTATCTATGTTTTACTTTTTATGAATATCTTGAAAATGATTTTGATTTGATGATTTGAATTTGAATAAGACTTATCTTAATTTTTTAAAATTTATAACTTATGACTTCTTATGCCATAATCAAGGTACTATAACATTTGATCTCCTATATTTCTTTTTGATATTTATAAAAATAAAGGAGATCTGTTGAAATAAATCATGTCTTTCGGTATTCAAATGGTCTTATCTTTGATGATATGATTTCTTTGTATCTATGATACAAATGCCTTGATATGATTGAATCACTGTTATAAAAGAAAAAGGAATTTGATAGCTTGCTAATTGTAAAAATATACGATAGCTTGAATTATAAAACAGGAGATTGTCTATAGTGCAAATTTATTGTTATCATGATGTATAGATTGAAATAATGATTAGAATATTGATGTAATTATAAATGATGATTTTATATTATGTATAAAATACTCTTGATATTATTTTGATGCATACAAATGAAAAGTTATGAACATGGTAGGATATAATTTGACAAAATTGATACCATCATTATTTGAAACATTTATGATTTGAAATTATGCACGTAATTACTTTTTATTGTGATGATATATGCATATAATGTGTATCATGAATGCTCTAAATGATGAATGCTTGGTATTATGATCAAAATATTGATAAATGCTATGATATGCTCATAATGTTGATTGATTTATTCAATATCGTGCATGAATGAAATATAAGGTTTTTGAAATAGTGCATGTTTTAATTTGAAAATATAATGATGTACAAATGAGATTGATACTTACCTTTGTCATAATTGATGTAAAGGGTCTTTCCTTCTTTTTGACAATGACAAAGGGGGAGATAGCTAGCTTGCACAAGACAAGAGAAGCAAAAAATTACAAACGTACACATCGCAAAAAGGGGCAAAACTTATTAGCTTACTCTTCTCAAAAGCAAGAAATGCTATCTTGTAATCTCAAGCAAATGAGCAATCTTGCCTATTTCAAGAAGCAAAACTTGCAACTTGCACATTGTAATAGGAAGCAAGAATCATGAGCTTACACAAGAAAGCTATCTTGCGTTTGCTTTCGAAATTTTTACTAGCTTTCATGTAGTAAAACTTGCATATCGTAAAAATTTCCTAGCTTGATCATTTCATTGAAAGAACTTGCTATCATGAACACTACCAATGAATTACAAATCTTGCAATCTAAAGAGAAGCAAAGAATTGCTATCTCGAAAGAAGCAAAAAATGTAAAACTTAGAAAACTTGCAATATAATTGCTCTTGTCTTGCTTTGTATCAAAAATAGGTTGATATCCTTAAAAGCATCGTATTAAATTTTTTAGTATCGCAATGTATCACATGTATCGCAAATTGAAATTTTTGACTATTATCATATCATGTTTAACAATTGATGTCTTTCATGACATGATTTCTTTGCCTTGTATATATCATATGATGATTGAAATATTGATTGATGCAAATTCATAATTTATGTAAAAGTCTAAATCATTGGTTCCTCTCCTTCTTTTCGGCAATAACATAGGGGGAGAAAGATTGCTAGCTCAAGGCAAATGCTAGCTAGCTTGTTGTATTCTTCCCTTATTTTCGACAAAATAAAGGGGAGAAAGCTTTTGCTAGTTAGAACATGCAAAGAAAAGCAAAGTGCAATCTTGCACAAAAATTCAAGTGTTGAATTGGCATGATTGAACTTAAGAATCTTGCTATGCTTTTGTGCTTATATGTTGTGATGAAAATCTAGCTTCAAGTTGCAAAAACTTGCATATCTTTTAAAATAGCTAGAGCTACTTCTCCTTTTTGTTGATGACATAGGGGGAGAAGTATATTGATGACTTCATGCATTGAATTGAATATTTTATATATTTGCATGATGGTTTAAATATTTTTCATAACATGTGATGAATGTTACTTGGATTTGGGATAATCCAAGTGTTCTATCAATGACATATTGATAGGGGGAGTTTGGTTAAACTCCGGGGAGTTAAGGTTAATTCTGTTAGTCATCAATTAGTTGTCATCATAAAAAAAGGGGAGATTGTTGAATCTCGGATTTTGATGATGAAACTAATTAGATGTTTAACTACATTTTGAGTGATGCAGGTCTACTCGATCAGGATTAGACAGTTGACGCAGGAGGAATTGACGTTGCATCGGAGGAGATCACGTCAGGATATTGGATGGCAGAAGGCTTCGGACATCGGGTATCGGGCCAAGGAGAGCGGAATTATGCCAAGGATATCGGGGTTGCGGAGGTCAACTACCATTTGGGCAACAAGCCGCAAGAGAGGACGATGTGCTGAAGAATCGGACGAAGTGCCAACCAGTGACGTGCAGGGCAGTAGAATGTCAATTCGCGTTGTAATAATTGTCTAGATCGGAGTAGAGTTTTAGCTTATGTGTGTAGGAATAACTACGATAATGACAAAGACATAAAGCAAAACAAGTGTCGGAGTCAAGTGCGAAGGATTTGTTGGGAGTTCGAGAGTTCGACGGAAGTTCGAAGGTTCGTCGGGAATGCTGCCGGAACTAGCCAAGAATGAGTAGGGAGCTTGCCGAAGGGTTTTTCGGAAGCTCGCCAAAAGGTTCGTTGGAAGTTCGCAGAGCTCACCGAGAAAGATCGAAGCTTGCCGAAGAAGCTCGTTGGAACTCACCAAGATCAAATCGTGAAGTCTAGGAGCTTGCCGAGAGTCCGCATAATGGTTTCCGAGAGTTTATCGGAAGACCGCCGGAAGTTCGTCAAAAGCTCGCCGAAAGAAGTCTTGACTTGCAGACTTTGTAATAGCTTAGGAAATGTCTTTAAATTCATAGTTAGCACTTTAATTAGGGTTAGGATTAGGTGTTAATCCTATAACCAAAGTAGGGACCAATTGGGCTCGAGTTCAGACTGGTTTGGGCCAAGTTTGGAGCCCAACCAGTGAGCTGAAATAGTGTAGGCAGTGGCACCGCCTAGAACCCGAGATCTGAGCGATGGCACAACCCAGCACCCAAGAGATTCGACGGTGGCACCGCCACCGACAGGCAATGGCATCGCCAGCCTCAGAAACCTAAGAGAATTCAAATTTTGGAGCCCAAATTTGAATCATCTTGGGGCCTATAAATACCCCTCAATTCTCAACTGAGATCACAACCTTTGAGAAGCAAGAGAGTGAGCTAAAAGTCTTAGCAAAGTCTTTAGCAAGTTTTTATTTTCAAATTGCTTGAGTGTTCACCTCCTCCCATCTTGTTGAAAAGAATTGTAAGAGTGTGAACCATTTCTAAAGGTTGTAAGAGGGGTATTAGTCCTTCCCCTACAAAGAGATTTTGCTAGTGGAAGTTGGGAGCCTCTTCGAAGAAGGCTTCGCAAGTGGATGTAGGTCATTTTGACTGAACCACTTTAAAACTGCTGTGTTATCTGGTTTGCATTCTACTCTTGCCATTTATATACTGCAAACTTCTTTACTTAGTCACTACGCTTCTAAGTTATCAAGCTTTCAAATCAGTTTTCATCGATATTGGTTTTTATCGTACGAAAGATTTTTCCAAAACCAAAGTTTTAATCCGCTGCACTAATTCACCCCGCCCCTCTTAGTGCCGCTTCGATCCTAACATTTATCCGCCATGCTGCTTCAACTCATCAATGACTCTGACTCTAATGTGGGGTTGGTTGAGTTATGTTGATCCCTGTTGGTTCCTATGGATCCTTCAGATAAAGGAAAAGACCATCTCTACTATGCGCTAGTCTCTCAAATGTCTCATGCTGCTTGAACTCGGTGGATGCTTGTTAGAGCTTTAACGAGCATCGTCTCATAAACTTTTGAAGTTTTGAGTCCTTCCTCCATAAAGTTTGTCCATCAACTCTTCTTTCACTTAATTGTTGTTAGGATCAAGAGCCCTAAGAGGGAGGGGGTAAATTAGTGCAGTGGTAAAATAACGTCTTGATTAAAACTTTCATATTATAAAAAATTGTTTCTGATGAAAGACCGATTTTGGAAACTTAACTTGAAAATCAAACTCGGAAGATAACTTGAAATCTCGTTCTCATTCGAATATAAAGTGAAAGCAGTAAGCAAGTAAAGATTCAGTTTGCAGTATGTAAATGATAGGAAATAAATGCAAACCAGAGAGCACGGTAATTTTAGAGTGGTTCGGTCAATGTGACCTACATCCACTTTCAACTTCCTCCTCTGACGAGGTCAGCGGCATCCATTAGAGGTCTTTCTTCAATAGGCGAAGACCAACTCCTTCTTGCACCCCTCTCCTCCTTTTACCGGGTTTAGGAGATAACCCTTACAAGCACTCTCTCTCTTCTCTAAATAAGATTCTAAGTTTAAAGCTAGAGGAGGGATTACACTTATGATCACAGCAACATTTTCTCTCTTTTAATCTCTCTGTGCTTGTGTTCTTTACCCAAGGATGAGAAGAGTATTTATAGGCTTCAAGTTGATTCAAACTTGGAGCCTAAAACTTTCCCATCCCGGGTTCCCCGGGCGCAAGCGGTACCATCGCCCAAATTCAGTTTGGCTGACACTACCCTAGGCGGTACCACCGCTCCGATCTGGCGGTACCATCGCCTGGGGGGCGGTGCTGGGCGGTACCATCACCCAGATTGGTGATACCACCACCTAACACAGTCTCAAAGATTGTGCCACGACAATGAGACTCTTTGGGGCACTGTTTGGGCTTCTTATTGGGCCCAACACAGTTCTTACATGGGCTTAGCTAGCCCATAATTGGGTTGGCCCAATCCAAGCCCAATTACGTGCTAACTACGATTCCTAAGACATATTCTAAGCTAAACTAAGTCCGTAAGTCTATTCTTCCAGCGATCTTCCGACGAACTTCCGACGAACTTCCGACGATCTCTCGGCAATGTTCCGGCGGACTCTCGGCAAACTCCTAGACTTGCGATGATCCTCTTGGCGAGTTCCGACGAGCTTCTCTGGCAAGCTCCGAGACTTCTCGCCTGGTTCCTCCAGAACTTCTAATGAATGTGCGGACTTAAGACAAACTCCGAACTCCCAACGTGATCGTGTCCTTAACTTTGAGACTTTATTTTGCTTCATGCCTTGCTATCGTAGTTAATCCTGCACATGTAAAAACATACTTCGATCTAGACAATTAAGACTAAGCATTAATCAAGTTGTCCGATATGTCATTGGTCTCTCGATGCTTCGTCCGATTCTTCGGTGCATCGTCCTCTCTTGCGGCCTATTGCCTAATCGGCCAGTTGACTCCGTAACTCTGATATCCTTGGTGTAATTTCCGCTCTTCTTAGCCCGATGCCAAAATCCATAGCCCGAAGACTTCTGTCGATATGTCGACCGACCCACCGGTCTGACATCCAATCTTTTGATATGTTTTCCCCCGACACAATTTCCTTGTTAGAAGTGTCAAGTGTGCTTTTGTGTCGACTGATATGTCGACCGATACACCTATTTGTGCTTTTGTGTCATTTTTAAACTTATTTCTCTTAATGAATTTTTTAAATTTCCTTGTTAGAAGTGTCAAGTCATCGTCACAGTCCTCGTCACTTGAGTTTTCTCTCAAGTGGTCATCTAAAGTTCTAAGTGTCATATCCTTTCTATTCTTTGGAAGGATGTCTTCTTGCACTTCATGAGCCTTGCAAGTCATTTCATAGGTTATTAATGACCCGATTAGTTCTTCAAGATGGAAGTTGTTTAAATCTTTAGCCTCTTGAATAGCAGTGACTTTATGGTCCCAACTCTTAGGAATGGATCTTAGAATCTTATTTACGAGCTCAAAATCCAAAAAACTTTTGCCGAGTCCTTTTAGACCATTGACGACATCTATAAAACGGGTGTACATGTCGCCAATAGTCTCGCTTAGTTTTATTCGAAAAAGTTTAAAAGAATGTATCAAAAGATATATTTTTGACTCTTTCACTCTACTTGTGCCTTCGTGAGTCACTTTGAGTATATGCTAAACATCAAACATGATTTTACAAACCGAAACACGATTGAACTCATTTTTATCAAGTGCACAAAATAAGGCATTCATAGCCTTTGCATTAAGAGCGAAAGTCTTCTTCTCCAATTCATTCCAATCGATCATCGGAAGAGAAGACTTCGAAAATTCATTTTCGACAAGATTCCAAAGTTCAAAATCCATTGAAATAAGGAAGATCCTCATTCGGGTCTTCTAATAGTTGTAATTCGTCCCATTGAACATGGGTGGACATGTAATAGAGTGGCCCTCTTGGTTTCCAACATATGCCATCTCTCTTGGGTTTTAATCCGTTTAAGAGTTAACCTAGCTCTGATACCAATTGTTAAGATCAAGAGCACTAAGAGGGGTGGGGGGAGTGGGTAAATTAGTGTAGTGAAAAACTTTCGATGATTTAAAATGATGTTCATATGATAAAATCGTTTCCGACGAAAAACCATTTTTGGAAACTTAACTTGAAAGCAAGTTCGTAAAGGAGTACAGCAAAAGTAATGAGGAAGTAAAGCACATATGAAGGTTTACAGTAAGGTAAGCAGCAAGAATAAATGCAAACCAAAGAGCACCGTAATTTTAGAGTGGTTCGGTCAATCTTGACCTACATCAACTTTTGGCTTCCTCCTCCGACGAGGTCACCGACGTCCACTAGATGCCTTCCTTCAATAGGTGAAGGCCAACCACCCTTTTACAATTTCACTCCTTTTGACGGGCTTAGGAGACAACCCTTATAGAATTTTCACTCCTCTCTTGAATGATCGAAACTTGGAAGAGAAGAGGGAGGAGAACTTTTAGCTTATACAACACTTTTGAGCTCTAAAATTTATAGAGTAAGATTAGATTTTTGGTGCCCTTTCATGCAGGAAAGGGTGGGGTTTATATAGGCCCCAAACTGGTTTGAATTTGGAGCTCAAATATATCATCTCCCGGATTTCCGGGGTCCTGGCGGTACTACCGCCATAACTAGGTGATACTACCTCTCGGAGACCGAGCTCAGGCGGTACCACCGCCCAGTCTCGCTCGGAGACTAAGCCCAAGTGGTACCACCACTTGACAGGGGCAATACCACCGCCTAGTCTCGCTTAGAGACTGAGCCCAAGTGGTACCACCGCTTGACTTGGGCGGTTGCACCGCCCAGCTTTCCTAGGATATTGAGCTCAGGAAATTTGGATCCGAATAAGCTGATCTATTCGGCCCAATTTGGGTCTATCAAGGGCTCAATTGCCCCCAGATTAAGTTAATGTGATCACCTCCCATTCCTAGCTTAATCTACATGCTAACTGTGATATTTCTTAAGACATTTACTGCAATTTGCTCCGGTGTGTCAATCACTTCTTCCAACGAGCTTCAGGCTAACTTCCGACGAACATCCGACGAACCCTCGGCGATGCTCCGGCGGACTTCCAGCCAACTCCTGGACTTGCGACGATCCACTTGGTGAGTTCCAATGAGCTTCTTTGGCAAGCTCCTAGACTTCTCGGATTTGTTCCCACAGAACCTCCAACGACCATCCGGACTTCCGTTGAACTCTCGAACCCCCAATGTGATCATGGTCTTGACTCCGGCACAACTCCTGCTGTATGTCTTACTTTCATCATAGTTAATCCTACACACTTATCTCAATATATGGATTAGATAACAAATGACCATTGACTTCATCATTAAAATCCGAGATTCAACACCATGCCCATTACCCTACTATCCGTCGTCTCGTATCTGTGTCCCTTTCTTCACGATCAGTAGATCTGCCTCTATGACACTATGGCACTCCTCCGAGTCCACCTCTATTCTAACCGATCCTTGGTTTTGGGGTAGCTAAGTCCCTCTAGACTCATCATCGCTTCCTCGCCCCTTTTGACCCTCTACTTCAACACCTATGTGTTCTCCAAGCAGTTCCTCTTAGTCGATGGAAAGATAGACTGCAACTCTCATATATGGCCTTTGTGATCACGTTGCAGGGTTCGCACCGATTCTTTTCTCCTTATCTTCCTTGGTAACAACGTTCGCTTGGGTTTATCCTCTGACTTGCTAGGCTCCCTTAAGCGAATATGGGCTCTAGAGTAGTCCAACTCTCTAGCCGCTCTAATCATACCTCTGCATGATCAAGTCCCTCCCATGGCACTCAGTGGTACTTGCATTCGAACTTTTCCCTCAGTGGTACATAGCTCCCATATGTTGATGACCAAGGCTTTCATCCGATACAAAATTTGATATATGTATAGAAGACTCACCTTTGCGACACTATGGTTTTCACTCCTTGAATCCATAGCCCTTCTTATCATCGTGTTGTTCACCGAAGTGGAGCTCCCAATAGCTCCCGATTATACCTCTGTATGATATAGTCCCTCATGGGACTAGATTCATATGTATCGCATTGCCATGAACTATTCCACCACGATCCGCTGCACTATGTCGCCTCTTGGTGATATCTCCATTGCATTCTGATCATTGTGGGATGAACTCGGATTGTGATCTCTCCATGTGTGGCCTTTACCAACACTTCATAGGGCCTTTTCCACATTCGATTATGTTTGCTCATTTGACATTCAATCTTCGTCCACCCGCTCTCAGGTCACACCTAGACGAAACACTGTTTTAGGATAGTTTGTCGCCTAATAGCTCCCGAAGTCCACTGACTTCACTGAAATTGGTGCACCATTATTTGGATCCTAGGCCTCTACCCCTATCAGCATAATATCCATTGTGTATCGCTCCCTTCATGGCAACTTGAATGGCAGCATTATGGCATATTGTTCAAGAGTACCCACCTCCGAGTCCTCTTGTCCCGTGCTAAGGCCTTCTGAACAACTTCGCCTCTTTAAGTTGAGTCGCTTTAGTTCCTCCGTCAAATACTTCTATGAGGTAAGGTGCATGTGCCTCGAAGCTCCCTTCATCTTTGGCACCATGCAGGATGAGCCCGCTCCATCAGAATGAGGGACCCATGGAATGACATGATCCCGCTCTTGCCTCTACAAGAGTTTATGTCCTTGACCTTTGTCCAAGGAAAGCCATGTACCTTCACTCCATATTCCATCTTCAATGTAGCTTGGGTACTTTGCTAAGTTACACCAAAGTTGCTTCGCTTCTCGATTTGCATTGAGTTAATGATGATCCTTACACCCACCATTCTACGGATCAACCTTCCATTGAGTCTGATCTCTATATCAACTCCAAGTATGCCTTCATTTATGTTGCCTTGGATCACTCCCCCACTTGATCTCGCAATGCATCCCCCCAATGCATTATCTCAAGCGAGATCATACGACGACTCCTCGCCGCTCACTCGGTCCATTGAGTTTTGTGGAGTTGTTTTGAGGTACTCCTCAACATATGCGGTTCGTTGCACATGGTTCTCCCTCAAGAAAGCCGAGACTTATCGCTCTTTGATATCTGTCCCATTGGAGCAACTTCTCTCTTCTCTTCCTTCGCTTTAAAAGTTTCGAAGACCACCATCCCCTTGGACTACTCTGCCTTGCTGAACAAACTATGCATTGTTCTACCTCCTGCAAATGCACTTGCTAGATTGTGACTCAATGTCAATATAGCCCCCACTGCACCCCTCAAGGCCTAGCAGCATACTGAACTCACTGCATACTTCAGCCTCTTACGGAGGTATCCTTCTCATGCTGAAAAGAAGTTTCAATGCTCCATGGCATCGAGTTTCGATCAACTTGGGATGGCCACGAACACTCCATCATTCGTATACAAGCCTTTGCATGAGTACCGAATTATTTGAGTTAATAATTCCCCTCACCTCGCTTTGCACAACTCTTTCGATGGTTGAACAACTCATTCCACCTTACACGGTCTCATCTTTTACCAAGCGCCTCGCTTGCCTTGAGCACTATCAAGTATGGTTGCCAACGTTGAGCCATAGCTCAAACTCAGTCATCCCAACTTTTGTGTGCTACACATTCTTCCCAACTTGCTTATCCTTATGGTGCCTCTTGTGCGAAGGGTTGGCCATTCCTCTAAATACTAATCTCAGTTGCCTACTCCTCTGAACGACTCATTTTCCTTACATCTTCATGCCTGTTTTCCCTCCAAATGATCACGTGTGCTGGCTGCCCTCAACACAGCCCTGCTAGATTCCCTACATTTGCATGCCAAGTGTTTCTATGAGTGCTTGTCCTGCTTTGATATCATCTGTCATGGACTTTGCTGGTTTTGCCTAAGTCGTACGGCACCTTTGCGTGTCCGTCCGTAAAGGTCAACCTCCCTGAAACCTTCGATGGTCCCTTAGGACCTACAAAAGATAAAACGGGTTAGAGAAAGTGCCTCACTCGTGATCCATAAGTAATCATTTCAGGAAACACATCATAACCAATACAAATTATAAACAGACTTCATAAGCTTTGAACAGTTGCACAACAAAGGATCCAAAATGGTCCACTACAGATTGAAATCTTCCACAAGTGTCCACATGACACAACCTTTATTTACAAATCTAAAATGACTACTAAACCCAACTAAATTGGGGCTGTTAAGCCTTTGACCATCCCTCTACATGTTGTGCAAAACATGAATAAACCAAAAGACACGAACATATATGAGCATTATATTAAATACCCTGTTTATAGTTTTATCTATGACTCGACGTTGCCCTTTTTTTTATTCTTTAATTTTTTTATTATATATATATATATTTATATATACATGTATACATATGCATACATATATACATGTATATATGTATATATACACATGTATATATGTATATATATACCGAGGATGTACCGCTCGGTATATTAGTACTGTACCGAGTTGAACTCGATACTCCAGTAGGATACAAAATTACGAACCTTGCATAAAATATTTGACAACTGAGAGGAAGCTCCGAAAAGATAAAATATGACAAAAACATATTATCAATTAAGTTAAACAAGGATTAAATTGTGAAGAATTAGCCTTTGTTTTATGGAGATGTCTACGGTAGTAAAAACAATGCCAAAGAACTAGTTTGAAGAGGTTACTTACAGTGTGCAGGATGTGGCCAGTGGTAGACTCATACAAAAAAATGCTAAATCTCTATTTCTGGAGATCATAGTAAGGTTGACGCAGAATTAAATCCAGGCCGACAACTTCAAATTACCTTTTCCTTCATAAAATGCAAGATGATACTTCTCTGGACAGATTCTTCAATTCAGTAGTAAAGCGAACTTGAGAGAGGAATAGTTGGATGAAACTAATGAAATGTCCTGAGTAATGCATTCCATTTAGATAAGAAAGCCTTCTTACAGAGATATATTACCTTGCCACCATTCACCTCTTGTAGCAATGTTCGAGTTGTCGGAGTCACCCTCTCCATAAGTCTTATGCTCATAATTCTCCCGAAAAAAGTGGCAAAATGATTTATGTTAAGAAGTTATTCCATTACAAGGCAAACCAGGAAAACCCTTTTTCTTATTCTAATATGTAAAGGAACTCACTTGCGTTCTCAGGATTTACATCAGTGTTGATGGCTGCAGAGGTTGTATAGAAATCTCGACCACCACAGTGCACAGATGATCCAAGATAGGCGGATTCTGCTGACTCAGTAGGATAAATTCCTTCCTTGTTGCTTTTGCTTGTGCTGCCCTGCCTTTTGTTATCTGAAGATGCACGTTTGATATGGTAAGTTATACTTGCAAATTTTTAGACTAAGATTCGTTAATATTTAGATGTGAAGTATCGTTAGAAATGGAGTTTTTGGTCAACAAGCACGTAAAAGATGGTAGATATAGCTGGTATAACTGCAGGTTTTTTTCATTCAAATGTATAATCCCGTAATGAATGAGGGTGGTAAATTGAAAACAGAAATTTATATTCAAACATAAAATATGTAAGTATTCTCTCCTTTTCCTTTTTTGTTGGGATGAAGATGGGTGCTCACATAAAAGAATTGTAGATGCTCTGACCACCAGATCAAGGAGCATCATTTGATATACAAGTGAAGTTCTTAAAAGGAGAGACACTCGAAAAAGGTTGTGTATATCTGATAGACTCTAAGCAGAGACACTCGAAAAAGGTTGTGTATGTCTGCAGGAACTTGACCAGACTTAGAAATATCAGTTTCTAAAAAAGAATTCGACAAGAAAGGAAGATACTGGCTAGCTTAGTTGGTAAAGATATGATAGTTTGCAAAGTCCTAACTCGAATCCCATCTTCACCATTACCATTTACCCTGAAAAAAAAAAAACAACTTCAAGAAAGCAAGCAATCTAAGATTTACCCAAATAAAATAAGGTAAAGGAATATAAAACATGAGAAGGAAATGACCAGGCTTTTCTCTTAAGCCCTGAATAAAATGACCTGAAAACTTATTCAAATTAAGGGCCTTAAGAGGCTACAAATCACATCATTCTACCCCTTCAGACGCACTACATGATTAAATATGATAGTAGAACAAAGAAGCATCCCATCTGTAACTTCTACAAGCTTTCTTTCCTAACCAGACAAACACCATAGCACCATAGTCTCAAAAGATCCTGATACTATTTGTTGGAAAAAATATGTTAAAGCGGAATAATTCTTTTCCCTCTTTATGTATCAAAATGGGTTTCTCATCAAAATACCAACTTGATATCAAAATGAAAATATCAAGCAGAATAGCTTAAACAATAGAGCAATAAATCAATCATATAGTAACACCAAATTTTTAACGTGGAAAACCCAATGTGGGAAAAACTACGGGATTGTAGTCTACCTTAAACTTCCACTATCAATAGTAATGATAGCAGGTTTACAGTAAATTTTCTCTTGAATAACCAAAGGATCACAATAACATCAAGAACATAGATCTTGGCTCAAGAATAGCATATCATCATCATATACGATGGATCTCATCAAAGAGAATTATAGGTCTCACAAAATGGGTATAGCAAGAAAGTATCTCAGAGAGGGTAAATTGCATATCAACACTATTAGAATTATAGTGCTTGCTACAAGGATTCTCCACATAAAATTTGGGCTAATACTGACAAAGTTTAACCCTTGATCGTCAAACAGAAACCTCATAATCCTATTTTTCTTCCTCCTCTTTCTCTCTCTCTCTCTCTTTCCTCTCGCTATGCGCTACTGCCATTCTCTGCACACACACTCACGCTGCCCTCTCTCCTTTTTCTCTCTCTGTTCTTCTCTCTCTCTCTCTCTGCGTCGCCATCGCTTGCTACGTGCGCTCGCTCCTATCCCTCCTACATGAACGCACATCGCTCAAAACCCTTTTCTTTTGCTTTTAATTGCTGATTTAGGCTTATAGCCCAAATTGTCCAAGCCTACATATGGGTTGGACCTAACAATTCTCCCCCTCCAACTCATATGGTAGGTTGTACTAAGCTCACTCTTTGTCTACATGCTTCAAGCTTCTTCTTAGGTAAAGATTTTATCAACATATCTGATTCATTCTTATTGATATACACCTTTTCCAACTGTAATTCTTTTAACTCAAGTACATCACGAATCTAGTGATATCTCACATCAATATGCTTGGATTTGGAATGATATGTTGAATTCTTGGTGAGGTGAATGGTACTCTGACTGTCATAGTAAACAATATATGCTTCTTGTTTCAAGCCCAATTCCTGCATAAACTTTTTCATCCATAAAGTTTCCTTATAAGTTTTAGTAATTGCTATATATTCTGCTTCTGTGGTTGGTTGATAGAGCAACATAATTCTATCAACAATTCTCCTTCACCAGCTCATATGGTGGGCTGTACCAAGCCCGCTCTTCGCCTACATGCTTCAAGCTTCTCCTTAGGCAAAGACTTTGTCAACATATCTGAACCATTCTCACTGGTATGCACTTTTTCCAATTATAATTCTTTCAACTCAAGCACATCACGAATCCAGTGATATCTCACATTAATATGCTTGGATCTAGAATGGTATGTTGAATTCTTGGAGAGGTGAATGGCGCTCTGACTGTCATAGTAAACAGTATATCCTTCCTGTTTCAAGCCCAATTCCTGTAGAAACTTTTTCATCCATAAAGCTTCCTTGCAGGCTTCAGTAATTGCTATGTATTCTGCTTCTGTGGTTGATAGAGCAACACACATCTGTAACTTAGACTGCCAAGAGACTGCTCCCCCTACAAATGTCATCAAGAACCTCGAAGTGGACTTCCTAGAATCAGTATCACCTGCTATGTCTGCATTTGTGTAATCTTCTAACACAGGTTCATCACTACCAAAATATAAACATAACCTGGAAGTACCTCTTAGATATCTTAATATTTATTTCACTACTGCCCAATGTTTCTTTCCACGATTAGAGAGAAATCGACTGATAACTCCTACTGCATGAGCTATATCTGGCCTAGTATAAACCATAGCATACATCAAACTGTCTACTGCATATGAGTAAGACACTTTGGACATTTCTTTTTTTTCTTTCTCACTTGTAGGACATTATTTTGAACTAAGCTTGAAATGACCTGCAAGTGGAGAACCAATTGCTTTGGCTTTACTCACGTTGAATCTTTCGAGAATCTTTTCAATATAAGTCTCCTGAGATAGTCAAATCTTCCTTTTCTTCCTATCCCGAAGAATCTTCATTCTAAGTATTTGTTTCACCAATCCTAAGTCTTTCATGGCAAAAGACTTACTTAGCTATCTTTTAAGTTTTTCAATTTTACCAGTATCATGGCTAACGATCAGCATATCATCAACATATAGTAGGAGAAAAATGAAATCATCATCTGAAAATTTCTTCATAAACACACAATGATCAGATGTGGTTTTATCATACCCTTAGCTCATCATAAAGGAATCAAACTTCTTGTACTACTATCTAGGTGCCTATTTGAGTCCATATAAGTTTTTCCTAAGTTTTCACACAAGATTTTCCTTTCCCTTGATTTTAAAACCTTCTGGTTGCTCCATGTAAATTTCTTCTTCTAAGTCACCATGAAGAAATGTTATTTTCACATCAAGTTACTCAACTTCTAAATTCAAACGGGTAGCCAAACCAAGAACAACTCGGATATAGGACATTTTTACAACTAGAGAAAATATTTCTTCAAAGTCAATACCTTTCTTTTGACTGAATCCTTTCACAACTAGTCATGCCTTGTATCTTTATTGTGAGCTATTATTTTTAGTCTTCAATTTGTAAACCCATTTATTATTGAGAGCTTTCTTCTCTTTAGACAACTTTACCAAGTTATAGGTGTGGTTCTCAAGTAAGGATCTCATCTCTTCTTGCATGGTTTTAACCCACTCATTCTTATGCTCATGTAGAATAGCTTCTTAGTAAGTTTCTGGCTCTCCCCGTCAGTAAGCATAACATACTCATGTGGAGGATATCTGATAGATGGTTGTTGCTCTCTAGTGGATCTTCTCAATGGAATCTCAACTAGTGGTGGAGGTACTTGTTCAGTTGGTTCAACATCATCAACTGTAGGAGTCTCATCACTGACATTTTCACCACGATCTTCTTGTTCATCTTGTTGAATCTCGGATTTTGATGATAAAATCAATTGATGAGTTATTTGATCTAATCCATATTATTGAGTTAAGTGTGCAGGATTAACTACGATAAACAAAAAACACAAAGCAAGTATACTGGAGTCGAGTTCGATGAACGTTTAAGAGTCCGAAGAATCGTCGGAGATGCTGCCGGAACCAATCGAGAAGAAATCGGGAACCTGTTGGAAGTTCGCCGAAGAGATCGTCGGAGGTTCACAGAGATCACTGAGAAGTCTCAGCTACTCATTAAAGTCATCACAAGTTCGGGAGCGTGCTTGGACCCCGTCGAAGGAAGTTCGTCGGAAAGCTCGCCGAAACAAGACTTGACGTTCGCGGTTAATAAATTGCTTAGGATGTGTTTTGTTATGTAGTTCACTTGTAATTAGGATTAGGATTAAGAAGATAATCCTATATCCTGGTTAGGGGCCAACTGGGGCCAAAGTCAGATTTGGTTTGGGCTAAAAGTAAGCCAAACCAAGTGAACCGGAGAGCCAGGCGGTGGCACCGCCTGGCTGGGCGATGACACCTCCTGGGCTGGGCGGTTGCACCATCCAGCACCCGAGCGCTGGGCGGTGGCACCAGTTGGCTGGGCGGTGGCATCGCCAGTATCGGGAACCCAAAGAGAATTTGAATTTTGGAGCCCAAATTTTGGAGCCCAAATTTGAATCCTCTTGAGGCCTATAAATACCCCTCAAATCTCAGCTGAGAAAACAACTTTTTGAGCAGCAAGAGTTTGAGAGAAAGGTCTTAGAAAAGTGTTAGCTTGTCTTCTTTTCAATTTGCTAGTGTTCACCTCATCTCTTCTCGAAAATCTGTAAGAGAGTGAACCGCTTGTAAAGAGTTGTAAGAGAGGTATTTACCCTTCCATTTCAAGAGACTTGCTAGTGGAAGGTGGGAGCCTCATCAAAGAGGGGCCTCGCAAGTGGAGTAGGTCATTTGACCGAACCACTCTAAAATCGGCATGATCCTTGGTTTGCATTTCATTATTGCTATTTACATTATTGCAAACCTTCTTATATGCTTTAGTTCCTTATTACTTTTGCTGCGCATATTTAAGAATACGCTTTTAAGATTAAGCTTGTCAAGTTCCGCTCTTATCATACGAAAGATTTTTTAAAAAACCGAAGTTTTAATCCACTGCACTAATTCACCCCCCCCCCCTCTTAGTGCTGCTCCGATCCTAACAATTGGTATCGGAGCAAGGTTATCTCTCATATTTGGTTTAATATCCAAGAGAGATGGCTTACTCCGGCATGCAAGAGGGCCATTCTATCACACGTCCACCTATGTTTAATGGGTCGGATTACACATATTGGAAGACTCGGATGAGGATCTTCCTCATTTCTATGGATTTTGAGCTTTGGACTATTGTTGAAAACGGATTTCAAAAAAAATCTTCTCTTCCGATGAGTTTAATGGAATGAATCGGAGAAGAAGGTTTTTGCTTTTAAATGCAAAGGCTATGAATGCCTTGTTTTATGCACTAGACAAAAACGAATTTAATCGTGTTTCAATTTGTGATTCGCTTTTGATATTTGGAGAACTCTTGAGGTCACTAATGAAGGCACTAGCCGAGTGAAAGAGTCCAAAATCAACATTCTTGTGCACTCTTACGAACTTTTTCGAATGAAACCAAGTGAGTCCATCGGAGACATGTACACCTGTTTTACGGATGTCATCAATGGACTCAAAGCTCTTGGTAAAGATTTTACTAACTTTGAACTAGTAACTAAAATCTTAAGATCCCTCCCTAAAAGTTGGGATCCAAAAGTTACGGCCATTCAAGAGGCCAAAGACCTTAAAACATTCCCTCTTGAAGAACTCATTGGGTCTCTAATGACCTACTGAAATGACATGTCAAGCTCATGACGAAGCTCGAGAACCCCTTCCAAAGAACACGGGGAAGGATATGGCACTCAAATCACAAGAAGACCACTTGAAAGGAACATCAAGTGATGAGGACAGTGACAATGACATTGCACTTTTGACTCAAAAATTCAAAAAATATTTAAGGAAGAACAAATTTAAAAATAATACAAAAAATAAATTTGAACAAAAGAAGGACCAAGTGATTTGCTATGAATGCAAAAAACCGGGACACTACAAGAACGATTGCCCTCAAGCCAAAAAGAGAACACCAAAGAAGAAGGCGCTCAAGGCAACATGGGATGACTCAAGCACATCCGAAGAAGAGGAGTCCAACACCGAGCAAGTTGCTCACTACGCCCTAATGGCCTTCGAAGAAGAGGTAACGGATTTAATTAATGCTGATTTACCTTATCATGATTTATTAAATACCTTCCATGAGTTATTTGATGAATGTAAGACAATTAGTAGAAAATACAAATTGCTAAGAAAGGAGCATGATAGTCTTACTTATGCTTTTGATAAATTGAAAACTGAATATCATGATTGTCTAGCTCCATGTGCTAAATGCCATGATTTAGAAACTCTACAAAATGAGAACTTAGTACTTAAGGACACCTTGAAGAAATTCGAGGTCGGTAGCAAGTCCTTAAACATGATCCTTACAAATAAGGGTCATGTTCCTAAAAGGAGTGGAATCGGATTTGTGAGAAGTACTCACCAAAATCCAACCACCTTCATTAAAGGTCCTATCTTACATGTTCAACACCAAAGCAATTGCAATTTTTGTTGCAAATATGGACATATAACTTACCAATGTCCATTCAAGAAAATTAGTCCGAACAAATTGATTTGGGTTCCTAAAGGAACCATAATCAAGTCTATGCAACATGATAAACAAGTTAGATTAGTTTTTGAGGCACCCAAAAGCAAATGGGTACCTAAAAATAATTCCTTCTTATAGAAACATACACCATCACATGCTAGGATCAAGAGATGGTATCTTGATAGTAGATGCTCAAGGCATATGACCGGAGATCCATCCCAATTCTCCAAGCTCACTAGCATGGACGAAGGCTATGTCACCTTCGGAGACAACAACAAAGGCAAAATCATTGGCAAGGGAACCATAGGTAACAAATCAAGTTTTTCCATTGATGATGTGTTACTAGTTGATGGATTAAAACATAATCTATTGAGCATTAGTCAATTATGCGATAAAGGTTATATCGTTAGATTTGAATCAAATATGTGCATTATTGAAAAACCAAGTCATAACATGACTATGATTGCTTTAAAACAAAATAATGTCTATACCATCAATCTTGATGAACTAAGTAATGAAATATGTTTCTCCGCCATAAATGATGATGCTTGGCTTTGGCATAGGAGATTAGGCCATGCAAGTATGAAAACAATATCTAAAATCTCATCTCAAGAATTAGTACGAGGGATTCCGAATATGAAGTTTATTAAAGATAAGCTATGCGATGCATGTCAACTAGGGAAACAAATAAAAACAAGCTTCATACCAAAAAATCAAATTAGTACCACTAGACCGTTACAATTGATCCATTTGGACTTATTTGGACCAATTGATATAACAAGTCTAGGTGGAAGCAAATATGCTTTTGTGATTGTGGATGACTACTCTAGATACACTTGGACCTATTTCTTAGCTCACAAAAGTGATTGTTTCAAGTGTTTCTCTAAATTTTGTAAACTCACTCAAAACGAAAAAGGGTTCATGATTTCATCAATTCGGAGTGATCATGGTGGCGAATTTCAAAACCATGACTTTCAAAATTTTTGTGAAGTTAATGGATACAATCATAACTTCTCCACTCCGAGAAATCCCCAACAAAATGGAGTAGTTGAAAGAAAAAATAGAAACCTACAAGAAATGGCAAGAACTATGTTAAATGAACATAGTTTACCTAAGTATTTTTGGGCCGAAGTCGTAAATACGGCTTGCTACATCATGAATAGAGTCCTAATAAGACCTTCCTTATCAAAATCTCCCTATGAATTATGGAATAACAAAAAACCAAATATTTCCTATTTTAAAGTTTTCGATTGTAAATGCTTTATTTTAAATGAAAGGGATGCCTTAGGAAAATTTGATGCAAAATCCGATGAAGGCATCTTTCTTGGTTACTCTTCCGTTTCGAAAGCTTTTCGGGTTTTTAATAAAAGAACCTTAGTAATTGAAGAGTCTATTCATGTAGTTTTTAATGAAGTCTCAAATTTTAAGAAAAATGATTTTGATGATGATCTTGGTTTTGATAATTTGAATTTAAATGAACCCCCTCCTCAAAATAGCAACTTGGATGCACCTTCTTCCGAAATTTTCTTACCTAAGGAATGGAAGTATATAGATGCTCATCCAAAGGAGCTAATTATAGGGGATACATCTAAAGGGGTTCAAACTCGTTCCTCTTTCAAGAATTTTTTGCTTAATGCCTTCCTCTCTCAAATTGAACCTAAGTGCATTGACGAGGCCATAAAAGATGATTTTGGATTATTGCAATGCAAGAGGAACTGAATCAATTTGAGAGAAACAAGGTGTGGGAGCTTGTTCCTAGACCTAGTGACCATTTAGTCATTGGTACTAAGTGGGTCTTTAGAAACAAGCAAGACGAAAAAATGGTATCGTGGTTAGAAACAAGGCTAGATTAGTGGCCAAAGGTTTCAACCAAGAAGAAGGTATCGACATTTAAGAAACCTTCGCTCCCGCGGGCTCGATTAGAAGCCATAAGGATGCTCCTTGCCTATGCTAGTTGTTATAATCTTAAACTATTTCAAATGGATGTCAAAAGTGCCTTCTTGAATGGTTTTATTTCGAAGAAGTATATGTCGAACAACCTCCGGATTTGAAAATTCTCTTCTTCCTAATCATGTATTCAAATTGACTAAGGCTCTCTATGGCTTAAAACAAGCTCCTAGAGCTTGGTATGAAAGGCTTAGTTCCTTTCTTATTTTAAATAATTTTACCAAAGGCAAGGTTGATACTACATTATTTATTAAACATTTTGAAAATAATTTTCTTATTGTACAAATTTATGTCGACGATATTATTTTTGGATCTACGGATGAATCACTATGTGAAACATTTGCCAAATCTATGAGTCATAAATTTGAAATGAGTTTAATGGGAGAATTAACTTTCTTTTTAGGATTACAAATCAAACAACTTAAGGATGGTATATTTCTTAACCAATCTAAATATACATTAGAATTGTTAAAACGATTTAACATGGATAATTCAAAAGCAATAAACACCCCTATGAGTACTTCGACTAAGTTAGATATGGATGAAAATAGTGAAAATTTCGATCAAAAAACATATAGGGGAATGATAGGTAGTCTACTCTACCTTACCGCTACTAGACCAGATATCATGTTTAGTGTAGGACTTTGTGCTAGGTTTCAATCAAATCCTAAACTATCTCATCTTAAAAGTGTTAAAAGAATATTTAGGTATCTTAAAGGAACTCCAAATTTTAGTTTATGGTATCCAAAATCTGAAAATTTTGATTTAATGGCTTACGCGGATACCGATTTTGGCGGATGTAGGATAGATAGAAAAAGTACATCCGGAACATGCCAATTTTTAGGACATGCACTTGTTTCTTGGACTTCCAAGAAACAAAATTCAGTAGCACTATCTACGGCGGAAGCCGAATACATTACTACGAGTGCATGCTGTGCACAAGTTGTTTGGATGAAAAATACATTGGAAGACTATGGAATTCACTTTAAAAATATTCCCATAAAATGTGATAATACTAGTGCCATATGTCTTACTAAAAATCCAATTTAGCATTCTAGAACTAAGCACATCGACGTTAGGCATCATTTCATACGCGATCATGTCCTTAACAATAATGTTGTTCTAGAATTCATTGACACAAAGCATCAATTAGCAGATATATTCACAAAAGCCTTGAATGAAGACCAATTTGAAGTCATTAGACGGGAATTAGGTATGTTAAATTGTCCTTAAACAATAAACTTGTTTGATTGGATTTTCCGTAAAGTCTTTCATCTTCTTTCCATCTCTCGGTGAATCTAATTATTCTCCTTCAAATTCCATATGACATGTTGTGAAATCTCGAAATCGATTTTGATGACTTGATTATGAATTTTAAGTTACTGATTTGATTTAAATAAGTTTTATCTAAATCATAATCTTGATCTTGCAAAATTGGAATCACAAATAATATCTTTTGGTATTCATGAATTGATACTTACAAATATGAAAGTATTGGCATTCATGACTTGAAACATTGTATGCTTAAATTAATCATTCTCCTATGTTTCAAAATTCTTTAAATGCCTTATATGATGATTGAAAAGTAATGTTGAGATTTTAATGTATTTAACGATTTGAATGAGTTTGTATTCGAATTATGATCTTGACTTTGTGAAATTACTACTTGAATTTTTATCCCAATCTCTCTCTTGTACATCTACAATTTCTATTATTTATAGAAAGAAGAGATTAGATAATATGAATGCATGCTGAATTTTCTTCTAAAATGAACTCTGCGTAAACATTTTTGCATACTTAATTTTCAATGATAAAATCGTTGTATGACAAAATATGTGCTTCAAGTCTCATTTCCCTTTTTGTTGATGACAAAGGGGGAGAAAAGTGATGACTTATATCATTCTTAATAGCATGACAAAATATGAATTGCAAAAACCTTGAGAAAAGTGACTGATATGAATGACTTATATGCCTTGCAAAATCCTTGAAAATATCACAAGATTGATTGATCATATTAAAAGCATGCCTTACATCTAAATCATAAAATTTATATTGAAAATCTTTATCTTCGTCGTAGTAAAATTCGTCCCTTTTCATTTAACTTATGATTTTCATAGAAGTTTTGTACTCACTATTGTTTAATGAGGATCACGATAAGCTCTACCGTTAGAACTTATCGGGTTATGCTTGAATCCAATAGGATGGAATTCAAGTGTTTTTTTTTATCCTCTCATAATATGGCATATAGATAGGGGGAGTTATGTTTAACTCCGTCATCAATTGATTGTCATCATCAAAAACGGGGAGATTGTTGAATCTCGGATTTTGATGATAAAATCAATTGATGGGTTATTTGATCTAATCCATATTATTGACTTAAGTGTGCAGGATTAACTATGATAAACAGAAAACACAAAGCAAGTATACCGGAGTCGAGTTCGATGAACGTTTAAGAGTTTGAAGAATCGTCGAAGATGCTGGCGGAACCAACCGAGAAGAAATCGGGAACCTGTTGGAAGTTCGCCGAAGAGATCGTCGGAGGTTCGCAGAGATCACCGAGAAGTTTCAGCTACTCATTAAAGTCATCACAAGTTCGAGAGCGTGCTTGGACCCCGTCGAAGGAAGTTCGTCGGAAAGCTCGCCGGAACAAGACTTGACGTTCGCGGTTAATAAATTGCTTAGGATGTGTTTTGTTATGTAGTTCACTTGTAATTAGGATTAGGATTAAGAAGATAATCCTATATCCTGGTTAGGGGCCAATTGAGGCCAAAGTCAGATTTGGTTTGAGCTAAAAGTAAGCCAAACCAAGTGAACTCGGCACCTCCTGGGCACCTCGGCACCTCCTGGGCTGGGCGGTTGCACCGTCCAGCACTCGAGCGCTGGGCAGTGGCACCGCCAGCATCGGGAACCCAAAGAGAATTTGAATTTTGGAGCCCAAATTTGAATCCTCTTGAGGCCTATAAATACCCCTCAAATCTCAGCTGAGAAAATAACTTTTTGAGCAGCAAGAGTTTGAGAGAAAGGTCTTAGAAAAGTGTTAGCTTGTCTTCTTTTCAATTTGCTAGTGTTCACCTCATCTCTTCTCGAAAATCTGTAAGAGAGTGAACCGCTTGTAAAGAGTTATAAGAGGGGTATTTACCCTTCCATTTCAAGAGACTTGCTAGTGGAAGGTGGGAGCCTCATCAAAGAGGGGCCTCGCAAGTGGAGTAGGTCATTTGACCGAACCACTCTAAAATCGGCGTGATCCTTGGTTTGCATTTCATTATTGCTATTTACATTATTGCAAACCTTCTTATATGCTTTAGTTCCTTATTACTTTTGCTGCGCATATTTAAGAATACGCTTTCAAGATTAAGCTTGTCAAGTTCCGCTCTTATCATACGAAAGATTTTTTTAAAAACCGAAGTTTTAATCCGCTGCACTAATTCACCCCCCCCCTCTTAGTACTGCTCCGATCCTAACACATCTCCCCCATGATCATTATGAACTACAAGTGAAGGAACTAGACCCAAACTCCAAAGAATATAAACAGAGGTTTTTGGCTTCTCAACATTATCACCATCATCAAACAATTGGTCTTCAAGAAATACAATATCTCTGCTTCTAATAATTTTCTTATTCATTGGATCCCATAATCTATACCCAAACTCTTCATGACCATATCCCAAGAAGATACATGCTTTTGTATTATTATCAAACTTGGACCTTTTATCTTTGGGAATATAAACAAATGCTTTATACCTAAATACTCTCAAATGATTATAAGATATATCTTTTCCTCTCCATGCTCTCTTTGGAACATCACCTTTCAGAGGAACAAATGGAGAAAGATGTATCATGTCAACTATAGTTCTCAAAGCCTCCCCCCAAAATGGCTTTGGTAACTTAGCGTGGGAAAGCATACACCTAATCCTTTCTTCAATGGTTCTGTTTATCCTTTCTGCTATACAGTTCTGCTAAGGAGTTTTAGGAACTATTTTCTCAAGCCTAATACCATGGAACCTACAATAATTCTCAAAATGACCCCTGTACGCGCCACCATTATATGATCAAACACACTTTAACTTTCTACCAGTTTCTCTTTCAACACTAATATGAAACTCTTTAAAAACATCAGTACCTGGTATTTAGATTTTAAAGCAAAAGCCCACACTTTTCTAGAATGGTCATCAATAAAAGTAATAAAATAAAGAGTACCTCCAATAGTTCTAGTTTGCATAATACAGACATCAGTATGAATTAAATTAATAATATCTGATTTTCTAGATGATGGATATGTATGTAAGATAACTCTATGTGTTTTTCCAACTAAGCAATGATCACAAGATTTAAGAGATGTACCTTGTAACTCTGATAAGAGCTGCTTTCTAGCAAGAGTTTGAAGTCCCTTCTCGCTGATATGACCAAGTGTCTTGTACCAAAGATCTATACTTTCACCTTTTTAAATTGTATTAATCTCTCCTTTGTATAGCTTAGCTTTCATGACATAAAAAAAGTTAAGTTTCTTTCCTCTTGTCACAATTAGATAATCTTTAGTGAATTTTCATTTACTTATACCAAAATAATATGCAAAGCCCTCATCATCAAGTCTGCCTATAGATATCAAGTTAAGATAAATATCTGGAACATGCCTAACATCTTTGAGTATTAATTTGCTCCCAATACTGATCTTCAAGCAAATTTCTCCAATACCCACAATCTTAGATGTACTATTATTTCCCATTCTAACATTACCAAAATCACCAGTAGTGTACGATCTGAAAAAATCACCATGAGAAGTAACATGAAATGAACCACCAGAGTCAATTACTCAATTACTATCTTGAGCTACAAGATTGACACAACCATCATCACAAACAATAATGATATTACCTTCAGCAGCAACTGTATTGGTCTCTTTCTCATTTTTCTTTATTTCATTCTATTCTCGCTTCCAAAACCTACACTCTTTCTTCATGTGACCTAGCTTATTACAGTGGAAACATTTGATATCTCTTCTTCTACATCATGCTAGCTAGCAAATTGGAGATGTTCAAGAAAGCAACTCTTGCTTCTTGAAATATGCAAGTTGCAAGCTAGCAAATTTTTGCTTCCTTTGTAATGTTTGAGCTAGCAATTTTTCTTCCATTGCAAAGTGCAAGTTAGCATATTTTGCATCTTAAGATAGGCAAGATAACACTTTTGGTATATAAATTTATAGTATGCAAGCTATCAAAGTTTACATAAAAATTTAGCAAAATTTTACATCTTTTGAGATGTGCAAGATGAACTATTTTGCCTCTTTTTGAAATGTGTAACTTGGCAAACATTACTTCTCTTGAGATTTGCAAGATAGCACAACTTCTTGCTTCCTTTTCTAGATTAGCAAGCTAGCAAGTTTGCCTCTTTCCGTGATGTGTATGCTAGAAATTCTTTCTCCCCCTTTGTCATTAGCAAAAAGAGGGGAATAACAAAAACAATGGTGTAATTTATCAATTTTCAAATTATGACAAAAATAAAGTATCATTCTTATTGCAATATGTCATAGTTGAGATAAACCTTGAATTTAGATTGAGTTCAAGTCAATGCAATTCTAATTATGATTCACATCATATGCAATACATCATGTACATCTTTATCATAAGTGTTACATGTATCTTTTCAAATTCATGAATATTTCATGCATTCATATCATCACATAAAGAATATCAAGAAGAATTAGTTCGGTGATGAGATAAATATTTCATGAAAACAAGGATTTGTACATAAAAATCATATCATGAGAGATAAAATATCAAAGATCATGTAAATATCAAAAGACATGATTCATTTTGATAAATAATTTCTTTAATAAAATGCAAGAATTCATGGTGAATGATCTTGATTTACATAAAGTTTCAAAACATAATTATCAATATCATGGTTAGTTTTATAGATCTCTTTAGTAAATGGTAAAAGGAAACATAGGAGATATAAGATTTTGATTCAAAAATAAGATCTCAAGTAATTCCAATAAACCAAGTTCATGATTTTGATAAAACTCATTTAAATTCAAATCGTCAAAATTATCAAAATCTCAACATTACTTTCAAGAAATTCAAAAAGACAAACAATGTTATTATCAATCTCTTAGTGAAAAGTTGATAAGATTGAGAAAAAAAAATTTTCAAAAAATACTTTTCTCTTTTTAGTTGTTTCAATTCATGTGATTTATTTCATAGAAACATGCCTTTTTCATTTATGCCAAATAAAAACATATATCATACATTAACACCGAAAAAGAACTTTTAAAGCTGTAGAAGTTGATAATCCATAAATATCAAAAATCTTCATGCATAATTTTAAAAAATAAATTTATTAGGCATGATATCATCAAACATGATTTCATAAGGCATTTTTAATTAAAATCATTTTATTTATCATAAACATGTAATTTTCATTACTATTTTCAAAATTACTAGAATGATAAGCATGATTCCTATTTTTTTTATTTTCATTATTAAACATGTTCTTTTCAAGAAAATCAATTCTAAACTAAATTAAAAAAAAAATATCATGAAAAGCATCATGTAATTTCAAAGTAAATAAATGGGGTTTTGATTACCTCATCGTCAAAAGTCGTTAAGGCGTAGTTTGCCACCTCGTCTTTCTTGATTTTTTCCTCATCTTCGGAGGAGCTCGATTCATCCCAATTTTTGTTCTTCTTCTTGCATTCAAAGCAAATAGTTGTATTCTTTTTATTCTTTAATTTTTGTTTTATTAACTTTTTAAATTTCTTAGTGAGTTTAAGTTCACCATCACTTGAGCTTATGCTCGAGTGGTCTTCAATTGTTCTAAGTATCAAATCCTTCCTATTCTTTGGAAGGTAGTTTTGTTCATCATATTCATCATGTGCATTGTGCACCATTTCATATGTCATCAATAAACCGATTAGTTCTTCAAGTGAAAAAATATTTAAATATTTTGTTTCTTGTATTGCCGTTACTTTCAATTCCCAAGTTTTAGAAAGTAATCGTAAAACTTTACTAACAAGTTCAAAGTTTGAAAAACATTTGCCAAGAGCTTTTAGACTATTGACAACATCTGTAAAACGAGTGTATATGTCTCCAATAGTCTCTCTAGGTTCCATACAAAATATCTCAAAATTATGCATCAAAAAATTTACTTTAGAATCTTTTAAACTACTTGTGCCTTCGTGTGTGATTTCGAGAATATGCCAAATATCGAAGGCCGTTTCGCACAAAGAAATCCAATTAAACTCCGTTTTATCTAAGGCATAAAATAGAGCATTCATAGCTCTAGCATTTAAAGAAAACGTCTTCTTCTCCAAATCATTCCAATTGTTCATTGGAAGAGAAGATATTTCAAATCCGTTTTCGATTATGTGTCATAAATATAAATCTAACGAAAGTAAGAAAACTCTTATTCGAGTTTTTCAATAAATATAGTCCGTCCTATTGAAAAAGGGAGGACGAATGAGAGAGTGACCCTCTTAAAGGCTGAAATGAGCCATTTCTCTTGGGTGTTAAACCAAATGAGAAATCATGAGGCTCTGATACCAATTGTTAGGATCAAGAGTCGACACTAAAAAAGGGGTGAATTAGTGCAACGGTAAAAACTACGTCTTCAAAAAACCTTGTTGCGATAAAACCATTTTCGACGTTGAAAATCGATTTCGGAAACTTAATAACTTGGAAGCATAAGGAAGTGTAGTGACTATCTAAGTAGTTTGCAGTATGTAAATGGAAAGACTAAAATGCAAACCAGAGAACATAATAGTTTATAGTGGTTCGGTCGTCGTGACCTACATCCACTCCTCCAATTCCTCTTCCGTCGAGGCCACTGGTATCCACTAGCGATCTTCCTTTACTAGGCGAAAATCAACCTCCTTCTTACTCCCCTCTTCTCCTTTTACCGGGTTTAGGAAAAAACCTTACTAGCACTCACTCTCCTCTTATAGAATTCTAATACTTAGACTAGAGGAGGATTCTCACAAGGGATTTCTATAGTGTTTTTCTACTTTTGAACTCTCTGTGCTTGTATGTTTTAACCAGGGATGAGAGGGGTATTTATAGACTTCAAGTTGATTCAAACTTGGAGCCTAAAACTTTTATATCCCGGGTTCCCCGGGCATGGGCAGTACCACCGCCCAATGTCAGTTTGGCTGACACTACCCTGGGTGGTACCATCTCCCAGACTAACAGTACCACCGCCTGACACCCTGCCAGGGGCGGTAAAATCACCCAGACTGGCGGTACCACCGCCTGACACAGTCTTGAAGATTGTGCCATGACGATAAGACTTCTTGGGGCATTGTTTGGACTTCTTATTAGGCCCAACATAATCCTTACATGGGCCTAGCTAGCCCCTAATTGGGTTGGCCCAAATCCAAGCTTAATTACGCGCTAACTACGAAATCCTAAGACATTTGCTAAGCTAAACAAGTCCCTATGTCTATTCTTCCGGCGAGCTTCCAGCGATCTTCCGGCGAACTTCCGACGATCTCTCGACAATGTTACGGTGGACTCCCAGCAAGCTCCTAGACTTCACGATAATCTTCTTGGCAAATTCTGATGAGCTTCTCTAGCAAGCTCCAAGACTTCTCGGCTGGTTCCGCCAGAACTTCCGACGAACATCCGGACTTACGACGAACTCTCGAACTCCCAACGAAGTCACGTCCTTGACTCCGGGACTTCATTTTGCTTCATGCCTTGCTATCATAATTAATCTTGCACATGTAAAATATACTTCGATCTAGATAATTAATACTAAGCATTAATCAAATTGTCTGGCATGTCATTGATCCCTCGACACTTTGTCTGATTCTTCGGCTCATCATCCTCTCTTGCGGCCTATTGCCCAATTGGCCAGTTGACTCTACAACTCCGATATCCTTGGCGCAATATCCACTCTTCTTGGCTTGATGCCCGAATCCATGACCTGAAGCCTTTTATCGATACAACGATCGATCCTATGGCTTAACGTCCAATCTTTTGACATGTTTTCCCTTGGCACAACATGATTTTTCCTGCTTTAATTGTCTCATCCTGGTCGAAGCATCCTATGTTACTCAAAACACAGATTAAAACATAAACACATATCAATCGGTTTCATCATCAAAATACGAGATTCAACACAATTTATCTTTACTGCAAACTACTTTATTTTCACTACACTTCCATACGCTTTCAAGTTAAACATATTACCTATATGGAATTTGTCGGATATCAGATTTAATCGAAACAAAACTTTAAAATCGATATTTTTACCACTACACTAATTCAACAAAAACCCCACCCCCCCCCACCCACTCTCTTAGTACCAACTCGATCCTAATATATATGATACATCTTAAGGGATTCATGCCCAAGGATAGTCTAGATAAGGTATGCAGGTTGCTTAGGTCTATCTATGGACTAAAGCAAGCTTCCCAAATTTGGAATATAAGATTTGATGAAGCAACGAGATCTTATGACTTTGTTAAGACCAAAGATGAGTCTTATATGAATAGGAAGGTAAGTGGGAACGCTATCACCTTCTTGGTATTATATGTAGATGACATCATGATAATTGGGAATGATGTAGGAATGCTCTCCATGGTAAAGGCTTGGTTATTTATGTTGAATCTTGGATTTTGATGAGGAAATCAATTGATGAAGTTACGAACTAATATGAATTTAAGATAAGTGACATAGGAAAAATTCGATCATGGACTTGAATCATAGAAGCAGAATCTAACATTGGGCCAAAGATCATCATGTTGGATGATTAGTCGACGTGTCGGAGGATAAAGTTCGTGCCATGAGTTCGAGCATCGTGCCAGAAGAATCAGGCATTGCACCAAGATGATCGGGTATTGCGGGAAGTCAACATATCAATTAGGTAATACGTCGAATGAGAGGATGATGTGCTGAAGGATCGGACGAAATGCTGGATGTATCAATGACATACCAGACAATGTAGGCTTCATGATTGCAATTAAGTCTTGGTTAAAGTTTAGAGTCTAATTGAGTCATGTTTGGGGTGTAACTATGCCAACTGAATTAGGGGCCCATTGGGCCTGAGTTGGAAATATTTTGGGTCAAGTAAAAGGTCTATTCAGTGACCAAAGGTTAGGTACAATAACCTATGAGCTGAAAAAGTCAAGAGTATACTTTTCCAGACTATTAGGTAGTGGTACCACTAGACTGGGTGGTGGTACCATCTAGTGTTAGTGTGTCAGGCAGTGGCATCACCAGACTAGGTGGTGGTACCACCCAATGTCATATTGGCAAGCGGTGGTACCGCCCAGTGTAGGAGGTGGTACCGCCCATACTTGGAGGACCTAGAAATTTAATTTTTTGGCTCCATCTTTGATATCATTTGGGGCCTATTAATACCTCACTTGGGTAGTAAGAAAGGAGCAAGAATTCTTAAGGAAAAAACTAAGAAAATTCTGCCAAAACATTGAGATCCCTCCTCTTTGAGCTTAGAAGTAGATCTAAGGGAGGTGTATGAGGGTTACCTTGTAAAAAGGTGGTATAAAGGTTCTCTCCTGAGCCTGTTAAAAGGAGAAAGAGTTATAAGGGCAGTTGATCTTCGGTTATTGAAAGAAGATTGATAGTGGAAGCCGGTTGCCTCGAGTGAAGAGGAATCGGGAGTGGATGTAGATCACGATGATCGAACCACTGTAAATCTAGTGTGCTCTTTTCCTTTGTTATTTACCTTTATTACTTACTGATTTTTTTACTCACTCCACTTTACACTTACTCTAAGTCAAGCTCATTTTCATTATTTGTTTTTGTCGAACGTAATTTTTTCAAACTAACGTGATTTTTCGAAAGCACTAATTTACCCCACCCCCCCCCCCCCTCTTAGTGTTGATACGGTCCTAACAGTTGGTATCAGAGCCATGTTTCTCTCCGTTGGTTTAATACCCAAGAGAGATGGCTTTTTTCCGCAATCTTGAGGGTCACTTCATCATTCGTCATATTCAATGAAACAACCTATACTTATTGAAAAATACGTATGAGAGTTTTTTTACTTTCAATAAATTTTGATTTATGGAATATCATTGAAAATAGTTTTCAAAAGTTTTCTAATTCAATGAACGAATAAAATGATTTGAAAAAGAAATTTTTTTTTTAAAATGTTAGAGCTATGAATGCTCTATTTTGTGCTTTAGACAAAAAAAGTTTAATCACATTTCGATTTGTGAAATTGCACATAACGTTTCGCACACTCATGAAATTACACATGAAGGCACAAGTAGAGTTAAAAAGTCTAAAATAAATCTTTTGATACATGATTTTGAATTATTTTGAATGAAGCCAAGTGAAACTATTGTTGATATGTACACCCATTTCACGGATGTCGTCAATAGTTTAAAAGCTCTTAGCAAATATTTTTTGAATTTTAAACATGTTAATAAAGTTTTATGATCTCTTTTTAAAAAATAGAATTCAAAAGTAACGATAATACAAGAAGCGAAGGACTTAAATAATTTTTTACTTGAAAAACTTATTGAGTCATTAATGACCTATGAAATGATGTGCAAGGCACATGATAAACTTGATGAACATAAGAACAACCTTCTAAATAACAAGAAGGATTTGGTACTTAGAACAAAAGAAGACCACTCGAGCGAAAGCTCAAGTGATGATGACTTTAAACTCCTCACAAGCAAATTTAAAAAGTTTATAAAATAAGAATCTAAGAATAAAAATGAACTTAAAAAGAAGAGGCTGCCAAAGAAAAAGAAAGCACTCAAGATGACTTAGGACGAATCAAGTGCATCCGAAGACGAGGAGCAAACCGAAGACAAAGTGGCGACACTTTGATAGCTCTCGATGATGAGATAAATGACTCAACCAAAACCCCTTTATTTTATAATGAATTATTAAATACTTTTCATGATTTATATGATGATTTTAAATTAGTTGGTAAAAATATAGTGTTAAACAAGGATCATACTTCTCTCTCTAGTACTTTTGATAAATTAAAAAATGAGTATGATAATTGCATGTTAACCTGTTGCACTAAATGTGAAGAATTAGACTTACTTAAGAAAGAAAATGTAGTATTACAACAAACTTTAGAAAAATTTAAAATTGGTAGCAAATCATTAAACATGATTCTTGCCAATAAGAGTCATGTACATAGAAAAGTAAGAATCAGTTTTGTGAGTAGCAACACTTAACAAAAACCAACTTTATTTATTAAAGGACCCACATTGCATATTACCTCTAAGATTAAGTATAATTTTTATGGTAGATATGGTCATTTTGCTTATAAATGTTCGTTTAAAAAGTATTACTTACATAAATTGGTTTGAGTTCCTAAAGGAATCATAAATGACCAAATGTCAAAAATTAAGATAGGTAGATCTAACCATGAGGGACCCGAGGTCAAATGGGTACCTAAAGGAAACACACCTTTCTTATAGACTTCTCTATAATCGAAAGCTATGAGCAAAAATAAAATTTTGATAATGAATGCTCAAGACTTATGACTGGAGATCCAACACACTTCATAAAACTCACTAGTCGAAACAAAATGATTTTGATTGAAGATACTTTATGTTTATTGAAACCATGCTTGATGATTTAATAATGTAATAATGTAATGATGATTTGAAATCATGTTTAATGAGTTTATATTTTGAAATTATGCATGATGATTTTTGTGATTTATGGTTTATTGATCTTGATGATTTTTGTGATGATTTTCTATTTTTCGATTTTAAATGATGATGCATGGATTTGGCATAAAAGCAAAGGCATGCTTGTATGAAATAAATCACATAAATTGAAACTAAAAAGTGAACGCATTTTTCTTGAAAATATCTCTAAAGCTTTTCAATTTTTCAACAAGTGATTCTTAGTGATGAATTTATTTTATGAATCTCTTGAACTAAGAAAGTGATTTTGATGATTTGACAAATTAAATTTGAATGAGTTTTATCCGAATCATGAACTTGATGCTTGAGATTTTCCTTATGAATCAAGATCTTTAATCTATCAAGATTTCTTTTTGTTATTTACTAAAGAGAAGTACTATCTAAATGAATGATGATTTTTCTCTTGATTCCTTAGAATTATAACTTGAAATCTTTTATAAATCCAGATCTCTTATTATGTGTTCTTGTATCATTCTTCTTATTATTTAAGAGGAGATTTTTTTATATGAATTATGATTTTTCTTGTAAATTCTAGGAATTATAACTTGAAATTTTTTTAATATATGAATCATGATCTTGACAACTTAAGATTTCCTATACATGAATCAAAATCTTTTATTCTCCTATGTTCCTTCTTGCTATTTACTAGAATATCTATTTCAAGATTCATGACTTAAGATTTCCCTTACTATTCGGTCTCCTAAGATTTCTTTTTATTTTTTTTAAAAGAGATCAAAATGAATCAAGTCTTTTGGCATTCACATGATCTTTGATATTATATCTTTCATGCACGATTTTCATTATGTATAATTCCTTTGTATTTATAGTTGTATACCTTATGTGATGCTTAGAGAATTGATGTAAAGGGAAATGAATTGCACCATTGTATTATTCCCCTCTTCTTCTTTCTTTCAATGACAAATGGGAGAAAGAAAATTGCTAGCATCTCAAGAGAACCAAAGGTACTAACTTGAATGTTAAATTTAGGTAAATTGTTAAATCTCCCAAATGTCTAAAATCTTTTTATATATTTTTGGGATCATGATCTTGATTTCTCAATTTTTATGCCTTGAGTTTTCTTTTTAAATCAAGATCATTTTCTATCATTCCTTCTATTTACAAAATAACAAATTTATTAAAAATGACTCATGGTCTTTTGGTATTCATGACTTGATCTTTCATTTTTTATGATTCAAATATTGATGTAAATTTAACTTTATTATTTATCTTTGTCATGATTTAAAAATTGATGTAAAGGGAAAAGAATTATAAAACTGTATTCTTCTCTTCTTTTTGACAATAACAATAGGGGAGAAAGTATTGCTAGCTTGCACATTTCAAGGAGAAAAACTTGCTAGTTTGCACATTTCAAGGAGAAAAACTTGCTAGCTTGCACATCTCAAAAGAGAAGCAACAATTGCTAGCTTGCACATCTCAAGAGAAGCAAAAATTGCTAAACTTGCACATATCAAGAGAAGCAAAAATTGCTAAACTTGCACATCTCTAAGACTTGCTAGCTTGCATGTTCTAAAGTGATGTAAAACTTGCATGTTTCAAAAACTTAATAGTTGCACTTTTCTTTTTTTGAATCATGCATGGTGTACTTTGATGTTTTGTAATTATGATTATGTATACAATACTCATGATTTTAATATGATGATATATATAATGTATTACATATGATGTGATTCATGATTAAAATTGTTTCAACTTTGATTTGAATGTTATCATTTATTTGAATGATACTTCATTTCAATATGGCATGTTGATTGGGGGAGTTTAGTTTAAACTCCATTATCAATTGATTATTATCATAAAAAAGGAAGAGATTGTTGAATCTTAAATTTTGATGATGAAATCAATTGATGAAGTTATGAACTGATATACGTTTAAGATAAGTGACACAGGAAAAACTTTGATCGTGGACTTGAATCATGGAAGCAAAATCTAACGTTGGGCCGGAAGCATCGTGTTCGATGATTAATCAATGTGCCGGAGGATAGACTTCATGCCATGAGTTCGAGCATCGGGTCAGAAGAATCAGGCATTGCGCCAAGATGATTGGGTGTTGCGAGAAGTCAATATGTCGATTGGGCAATACATCGAATGAGAGGATGATATGCCGAAGGATCGGATAAAGTGTCAGATATACCAATAACATGCTGGACAACGTATGCTTCATGATTGTAATTAAGCATTGGTCGAAGCTTAAAGTCTACTTAAGTCGGTTTTGGATGTAACCATGCTAACTCAATTAAGGGCCCATTGGGCATGAGTTAGGACTATTTTGAACCAAGTGGAAGACTCATTCAGTGACCCAAGGTTAGGTAGAACCACCTATGAGCTAGAAAAATCAAAAGCACACTTTTCCAAGTTATCAAGCGGTGGTACCGCCTAGTGTTAGTGTATCAAGCAATGGTACCACCAAACTGGGTGGTGGTACTACTTAGTGTCAAACTGGCAGGTGGTGGTACCACTCAGTGCAGGCGATGGTACTATCCATACCCGAAAGACCTAAAACTTTAAATTTTTTGCTCCATTTTTGAAACCATTTAGGGCCTATAAATATCTCACTTGAGCAGCAAGAAAAGAGCAAGAATTCTTAAGGAAAAAACTAAGAAAACTCTATCGTAACATTGAGTTCCCTCCTCCTTGAGCTTAGAAGTAGATCTAAGGGAGGTGTGTGAGGGTTAGCTTGTCAAAAGGGGGTGTCTCTTGAGCCTATCAAAAGGAGAAAGAGTTGTAAGGATAGTTGATCTTTACTTGTTGAAAAAAGATTAGTAGTAGAAGCTGGTGGCCTCGAGTGAAGAGGAATCGAGAGTGGACCTAGGTCACGATGACCGAACCACTATAAATTTGATATGCTCTTTTCCTTTATAGTTTACCTTTATTGTTTACTGATTTTATTACTCACTCTACTTTACACTTACTCTAAATCAAGCTCACTTTCATTATCAACTTTTGTCGAATGTAATTTTTCAAATCGACATGATTTTTCGAAAGCACAAATTCACCCCATCCTCTTAGTGCCTATACAGTCCTAACAATATAGACATTTCTCCATGAAGGACTTAGGGGAAGCATCCTACATATTGGGGATTCAGATCTATAGTGATAGATCTAAGAGGATGCTTGACTTGTCCTAATCCAAGTACAAAGATATCATTGTCAAAAGGTTTAGCATGAAAAATTTCAAGAGATGTCTCATACCGATGAGACATGGGATATCACTCTCTAGAAGTATGTCATCAAAGATTTCTAAAGAAAGAACAAACATGGATATGATATCTTATGCCTTAACGATAGGGTTTATTATATATGTCATGCTATATACCAAGCATGATATAGTGCATGCTCTGAGTGTCACAAGCAATTATCAGGTGGATGCAAGCTTGGAGCACTAGAAAGCAATAAAGTGTATCCTTAAATACTTTAGAAGGACTATGGATCTTTTACTGGTATATGAAGGAAGTAACCTCAGGGTTCAGAGCTACACAGACTCAAGCTTCTAATCAGATGTTAATTATACCAAGTCTAATTCAAGGTATATATTCACCATGAATAAAGGAGCAATATGTTGGAAGAGTTTCAAGCAAGATACTACTGTTGACTAGACCATATAGGCGGAGTACTGTTAGGACTCTAGCTTGAAGAATCCTAATTGAGAGGGACATTCATGTAAAACCTACCTAAGCTGACCCTATTAAAGAGGTGAAGAGGCCAGCTAGGGTTAGGAGGTTGTTTCTTAGGGAAGAATAAGGAATTGTAAAGGAATAGGAGTCTTGAGTAGGAGTCCTATTAGGAGTTGGTTAGAAGTATGAGTCTTGAGTAGGAGTCCTATTAGGAGTTAGGGTTTAGAAGTCCTATAAACAGTCATGTATTCCTCCTCTTTTCATAAGCAATAGATGAATCTTTTCTGCAGTCTTTGAGCAGCAACTTGGAGGGAGGAACCCCTATAGAGTTCCAAGGAGGCCGATCTCCTAAAGAGATCAACCCCAAGTTTAGAATCTGCAAAGGTTCTAACACCTGATATCAGAGCAGCATTCTTGGCATCTCGCTGCCCTTCCATAGCCATCCATCAACCTCCACAACTGCCCAAAGCAATTCCCACAATTGCTTAAAAGATCATCGCCAAATTCCGTCGTCATCTCCACCACCATAGATCATCCTTTGATCTCCCCGTGAATTGCAATAGGTTTTGGTTTTCTACCTTACTGCTGCTACAATTTAGTTATCCTTATTTAAAAATCCCAAAAAACATTATTCCTATATTGCTGCATAAACTTTTCGTCATAAAGTTTTCATCTCTACGACGAAAGATACATTGCAGAATTCCAATTGTATAGCACCGTTTATTTGATCTTGCTACTATGTTTTTTCTATCCAAATCTCTAAAAAAATTTTATGACACCTTTGACATTTCCTAACAGCAGATTTCCTTTGGTTTTTTCAAAAACTTCTCAATATAAACAATTGATATTTTACGTCTAATCTGCTATACTTGAAAATCTGCACTGTAAAATTTCAGCCGCATAGCATTGTTTGTTTGATCTTGATACTACGTTGTTTCTATCCAAATCTCTAAGAAATTTTTATGATAGCTTTGACACTTCCTACAGTGGATTTCACTTTGGTTTCATTAAAAAATTCTCAATATAAACCATTGATCTTTTACATCCAATCTGCTATACTTAAAAATCTATGCCACAGAAATTTTCAACCGCATATTGTTGCCTTAACCCATCTATTTGTAATTTTTTTCAATGAAATTTCTTATACACTTCATAGATCATCTTGGCTTCCATTTAAGATTGATCTATTAAAGAATTCATCTTTAAAAATGATTTTGTGTTGCTGCAAATTTTCATCGTAAACCGTTGAAATTTTTCGACGAGAATTCTGCTATTGCAACTTGCACCAATTTCCTTGCTGTTATACTACTGAAATTTTCTTGATTAAATTAGATATCCTTGTTGTCATATAAACTGTGATTTGGCTCTCAATTCTCTCCTCAATTCTCTCAAGTTTTTGATGGAAATTATGTTGAGAAACCATTGTTTCTTCTACGACAATTCTGCTCTTACAAGACAGCACATACTTGCTGCAACTTCCATTGATTTCTATCAAACATTTGCTGCCATCTACCATAGATCCAAAACATCACCCACAGCCCTAAAACTCCACTAAACCACACTCTCAAACTGCACCCAAAATAGCCACAAAATAAGCCTAAATCATAGCCTACATCCACCGATCCACCAACCCTTTCAACCATCACTTCTCTCAACCTATACATGCCTTTAACCTGACAACAAAAGAGAGATCTTAACATTACATATTTAGAGGCATATACTATGGCATCTGAGGAGGCAATCAATGCTAAATTCGAAGCCTTCGAGGCAAGAATGGAGAATAAGATTCAGACGCTCTTTACCGAACTCACATCAAGGAGAGAGCTTTGCCCAATCGCACCAAGCCCGAAGATATGACTTCTAAGAGAGCGGAAGCTCTATAACCGACTCTAACTATCCATGCATGAGAGTGGACTTACCTAGATGGGAAGAAGGAGACCCGATTGGTTGGATCTCGCGTGCAGAGCGATATTTTCGGTACCACAAAACCGCGGGTGCATCTATGGTGAAAATTGTAGCTATACATCTTGAAGGGGATGCTATACAGTGGTTTGACTGGATTGAACATACTTATGGATTCCTTTCATGGCGACAATTCAAAAGACTATTGATCCGCTTCAGACCAACCGATTACGAGAATATTGACGGACAACTAGCAAAGATCCGACAAACCTCCACCATTCAGGAGTACCAAACTAGGTTTGAAAGGTTATCTAATCAAACTCGTGATTGGTCTCAAAAATAGCTATTGAGGACCTTCATTGAGGGCTTGAAGCCGGAGATCCAAGGAGAAATTAAAGCGCGACAACCGTATACGCTTATGGCAGCCATCTTTTTCGCACGATATCAAGAGGAGCAATTGAACCATGAAGCTAGGAGGACTAGGGTCACTCCTCAACCAGTAATATTGAAGCCCTCAGCCCCCCCTACTGTTGACCAAGTCCCTACACCAAAGAGGTTAACAAGAGAAGAGCTTTGGGAGTGATATGCGAAGGGGTTATATTAGTATTGTGATGAGCCGTGGAGCCGTGAGCATCGCTGTAATAAAGGGAGACTTCTTATGATTGAACCAATAGAAGAAGAGGTCATTGAACATCCAGAAGAGAGCCTTGAACATGAAGAAGAAGATGCAGAAGAAGAGCCACAACCAACCGAAGTTACGGTACATGCACTAGTCGGTTACTCAAACCCACAAACGATGAAAGTTGGAGGCCTTCTCAAACAACAACCGATCACTATTCTCATCAACACAGGCATTACTAATAACTTTCTAAACAGTAAGGTTACTATCTAGATGGCCTTACCTATCGAGAATTGTAGCAGGTTTGATGTTAAGGTCACCGATGGATGGATTTTGAAGTATGATCATAGGCTCCCGCAAGTGAAACTATTGCTGATCATGAGGCCTTACCAAGAGATAATTGCATATTTCTTCCTTCTCCCTCTTGATGATCATGAGGCCATGCTCAGAATTAAATGGTTGACGATATTAGGTGATATTTCTTGGAATTTTATATAACTAATTATGAAATTTTACAGTAAGGAGAAACAGGTGATACTAAACGGAAAACGTGGGGGCGACGTAACAACGATTTGCACACAACAAATGGAGAAAGTTTTACATAAAGCATATAGTGGCTTTTTAGTACAACTTGAGCAGCAAACTAAGGGAGAGCCAATGAAATTTGAAGATCTAAACCTACTTCCTTTGCTTGCTGAATTTTCAGATATATTTGACGAACCGTACAACCTACCTCTTACCCGTCGGCATGATCATTATATAATGATTCTTTCAGGCAAACCTCTAGCAAATACTCGGACATATCAGTATCTACATCTCTAGAAGGATGAAATAGAAAGGATTGTAAAAGAGATGCTCAAAACAGGAGTTATTCGGCCAAGTTGCAACCTCTACTCTTCATCCGTGCTACTTATACGCAAGAAGGACGGAACAGGGCGAATATGCATTGATTACCAAGCTCTCAATGGCATAACCATCAAGGATAAATATCATATTCCAGTAGTAGATGAATTGCTAGATGAAAGGGAGCACAAATCTTCACAAAGCTGGACATTCGATCCGGGTATTATCAAATACGAGTGTACGAAGAAGTCATACCAAAAATCGCCTTTCGAACACACAATGGCCACTACCAATTTTTACTTTCTTCAACAAAAGGGGGAATATCTTGGGCATATCATATCAGAGGAAGGTGTTGATGTTGCCCCCAAGGATTTTCCAACAGTGGTATCAGAGCCAGGTTGCTTATGCGAATGATTGGTTTTGAACTGCGTGTGTTGTGTTTAGGAAGAATTTTGACATCAAAATTATTGACGCAAAAACAAGGAAGGGCAGCAACAGTTGTTGCCCTCGATCTGCGTGCATCTGGTGCAGTGGGCGCAGCCCAGCCAGCAGGAGCCAATGATTAATGCCGCCCTTGGCAGGGCACCATCCATCGTTGCTCCCGCTGGGCGAAACCCCCCAGGGCGGTCGCCCGATGGGAGAAAGACCGGTACACAGAGGCGGCGCTGCCGGGGGCCCACCCGGCAAGAACGCCGGCGGGCGGCGTGCCCGTAGGCGAGGGATAGTGTTCGCCCCACCGAGACACCCGACGCCGGCAGGGTTGGCGGCGGGAAGTTTAAAAGGGAAAGGGGCATTAGGGTTTTCTGGGCAAAAGATGGTTTTGCCCCTCGAAATTTGAGAAATTCCAGTTTCTGTCTTTTGTCCAAATTACGAAAATATCCTTATAAATTCAAAAATTTCCTATAATGTCCCTGATTTCAGAAAATATTAAATAATTAAAAGGTTTAGTTGATTATTATTATTTTTTTATTATTATCTAGTAGTCCTACATGATGATGATTATTTATACATGTGATGTATGATGTGTGGACGGATGATCATGGACCGTGTGATGTGTGTACCTATGATTATTATTATTGAGGTCTGCGAACCTCCATTATATTTCTCGTTTATTGTCGGGCCTGCGTGCCTATGATTAAGTTGTAATCACATGAGGAGGCACAATGGGGAGGCGTGGATCGATAGAAGCGGGACCCACGAGACGGACGATCGTGATGCATGAAGATGCATCAAGATGTCGACAGAGCCGACAAGGACGAAATGGACGATCACAGGGTATGGAGATGCACCGTTGCACACATAGATCTTGATGTGAGTGATTAGGCCTACTGGCTCGTGCCTAATTATATTAGGTTGTGGTCCATGATCATCGGGTATAATTGCTTATACACATACTATATATGTATATATATTTGCATGCGATGTAGATATATATTAAATATGTATATGTGTGACATGTTATATTAGGAGACCAAATCATAGAAATATCTCTCGATAATATTAAATCCCGTAAAGCGTGAGGCAATTAGATTGACCCACGGCCTTCCATCGTTATAAGTAGGAACCGATTCGGTGTAGGTTGAGTTGGTCAAGTCCTCGAGACTCACCTATATCGCGATTCGCTATCTTGCTTATGACAAAGAGATGTCACCGGTGACCTGAGGGCATGGTATACTTGGTCGAGTCCCTCGAGGGTATATCATCAAATCGGACTCATCTTGTAACGAAGGTGTTGACTTAACCGAGCATCATGGTTGGTCGAGTCCCTCGAGGCCATGGTGATTCCTGGGGCCGAAACGGGGCGGGAATCATAAGGAGTTGTGATCGATAAGAGTTGCCTACCTTTTTTAGGCTTAGTGTGATTGGTCGAGTCCCTGAGGTTACACTAAGGCTGATTGGATCGATCCCCACTAGAAGTCTGCCGGAGACTTCGTTTTCACACGGTTGAGGGTGTCGCGTGACTCGTTAGTAAAATAGTGGGAGCATATTAAGATAGAAGTCCATATCTTGATAGTTTTTTCTTGCAAAATCTGCATGTTATTCATTTCTTGCATCTTTTATTTTGAGAAAATGTCGCTTTCAAATCCCCTTACGTGGCATACTTGATGTCAAGCCTCTTGGTCCAAATTATATGGATTGGCTCCATAACTTGAGAATTGTTCTCTCTGCGGAGAAAAATCGTATGCGTCCTTGATACAGTGATGATGCGCATAGAAGAAGGGGCAAATGAGGATGAGATCGCCTTTCGCTTGGTGAAGTACATTTATGACTCCACTCTTGCTCAAATTGCTATATGTTGGGCTCTATGACTCCTATGTTACAGAGACAACATGAAAAGATGGATGATCCATTCTCCTACATGTCCAAAATTGTTTGAGGAACAGGAAGGACTTCAAATGATATAAGATATCTAAGAGCCTCTTCCGCTAAGATGATTGAGGGGACACCGGTTGAGTAACCGTGTCCTAAAGATGATTGAGTGGATAGAGAAACTCACACAGGTCTAGGAATGGTCCTAGAGGATAACTTGTGTGTTGACATTGTGCTTCAGTCCCTACCAGATTCCTTTTTTCACAGTTCATAATGAATTTTAATATGAACAAGCTTGAAGTGACTCTCCGAGCTTCTCAATATGTTGAGGGCGAGAAAAGTACTATCAAGAAAGAGAAGCCAGTTCTCTACTTTGGTGAGATCAAAAGGAAAAAGGAAAGTAGAAAGGTCCCTTAAGAAGGGAAAGGGTAAGGTCAAACCAAGCAAAAGCAAAGGTTGCTAAGAAAGACCCAACAAAGGACAAAGGCAGTGCTTCCACTGTGGTAGAGATGGGCATTGGAAGAGAAACAAAAGAGTACCTTGCAGAAAGGGCGAAAAAAAAAGCTTGATGAAAGCTTGGTACATTCATGATCAGTCTCCATTTGTCAGACTCTTATGATAACATATGGGTATTGGATACCGGTAGTACTTATCATATATGCAATTTGTTGCAGGTTCTGGCAAGGACTAGGAGACTAGAGAGAGGCGAGATGGACCTTAAGATGGGTAATAGAGCAAAAGTTGCTGTAGTAGCTGTTGGCGAGGTCGCCCTACATCTGCCTAGTGAAGCTTTTATTGCATTAGATGCATATTATTTTGTTCCTTCTATTATCAAAAACATTATCTCCATTTCATTTTTAACAATTAGTGGATATAAATTTGTTTTTGAGAACAATAGTTGTTCGATATTATTAGATGATAAGATCATCATGAAAGGAACATTGCATAATGGTTTATTTATATTAGACACTACTCCACATATCATGAATGTAAATGTGTCCAAACGGAAACGAGATGAGTTGAACAGTGCATACCTGTGGCATTATAGGCTTGGTCACATCCATGAAAGAAGGATTCAAAAGTTGCTAAATGATGGATATCTAGATCCATTCGACTATGTGTCATATGCAACTTGTGAGCCTTGCATTCGTGGAAAACTGACCAACTCTCCATTTAGTGGAACTGGAGAGAGAGCCACTGAGTTGTTGGAACTCATACATAGTGATGTATGTGGACCCATGTCAACTCATGCCACTGGAGGTTACTCCTACTTCATTACATTTACTGATGATTTCTCAAGGTATGGATATATGTACTTAATGAAGTACAAGTCCAAGGCCTTTGAGAAATTCAGAGAGTGTAAGAATGAGGTGGAAAACCAGATTGGAAAGAATATCAAAACTCTTCGATCAGATCGAGGAGGTGAGTACTTAAGTACAGAGTTCACTCAGTTCCTCAAGGACCATGGGATATTATCCCAATGGACACCTCCTTATACACCTCAGCTCAATGGTGTCTCTGAAAGGAGAAATCATACATTATTAGATATGCTACGGTCCATGATGAGTTTCGCTGACCTACCCATCTCATTCTGGGGATATGCCCTAGAAACCGCAGCTTACCTTCTAAACAGAGTTCCAACTAAGTCGGTAGTGTCTGCACCATATGAGATATGGAAAGGGAAGAAGCCTGATCTTAAGGTTGTTAAGATTTGGGGCTGCCATGCACATGTTAAAAGACACAACCCCAATAAGTTAGAATCAAGGACAGAGCGATGCAAATTTGTGGGATACCCCAAGGAAACTTGTGGGTATTATTTCTATCATCTCGAGGACCAAAAGGTCTTTGTAGCTAAGAGAGCAGTGTTCCTTGAGAAGGAACACATTCTTGGCGGAGATAGTGGAAGAATGATAGAATTGAGCGAGGTTGAAGAACCAAGCTCAAGCACCACTCTACAGCCCGAGTCTGTTCAGGTACCTAATACACAAGTTTCAACTTTACGCAGGTCTGATAGAGTATCCCATCCTCTTGAGAGATATGTGGGACATATTAGAGGAGAGGATGTAGAGGATATTGATCCTCAGACCTACGAGGAGGCTATTATGAGTATAGACTCCGAGAAGTGGCAAGAAGCCATGAATACTGAGATGGATTCTATGTACTCCAATAAGGTTTGGAACCTAGTTGATGTGCCCGAAGGTATTGTACCCATCGGTTGCAAGTGGATCTTTAAGAAAAAGATCGGAGTAGATGGAAAGGTAGAGACCTATAAAGCAAGGCTAGTGGCTAAGGGGTATCGTCAAAGGCAAGGTGTTGACTATGACGAAACCTTCTCACCCGTAGTAATGCTAAACTCCATCAGAATTCTATTAGCTATTGCAGCACACTATGATTATGAGATCTGGCAGATGGATGTGAAAACCGCATTCCTCAATGGGAACCTCGAGGAGGAGGTGTATATGATGCAACCTGAGGGATACGTGTCCAAGAACTGTCCAGATAAGGTGTGTAGGTTGCTTAGATCCATTTATGGATTAAAGCAAGCTTCCCGAAGTTGGAACATAAGATTTGATGAGGCAATCAGATCTTATGACTTCGTTAAGAACGAAGATGAGCCTTGTGTATACAGAAAGGTAAGTGGAAGCGCTATCACCTTTTTGGTGTTATATGTGGATGACGTCCTGATCATTTGGAATAACGTAGGAATGCTATCCACAGTAAATGCTTGGTTATCTGGACACTTCTCCATGAAGGACTTAGGGGAAGCATCCTATATTTTGGGGATTAGAATCTATAGAGATAGATCCAAGAGGATGCTTGGCTTGTCCCAGTCCAGGTACATAGAAACCATTGTCAAAAGGTTTGGCATGGAAAATTCCAAGAGAGGTCTCATACCGATGAGACATGGGATATCGCTTTTCACAGTATGTCCCCAAAGACTCAGAAGAAAGGGCTAACATGGATATGATACCTTATGCCTCAAGCAATAGGGTCTATCATGTGTTAGGATGGAGCAAAGACTAAGAGGGGGGTGAATTAGTGCAGCGGATTAAAACTTCGGTTTTTAAAAAAAATCTTTCTTTATGATAAGAGCGGAACTTGACAAGCTTAATCTTGAAAGCGTGTTATTCTTAAAATATGCAGCAAAAGTAATAAGGAACTAAAGCATATAAGAAGGTTTGCAATAATGTAAATAGCAATAATGAAATGCAAACCAAGGATCACCGATTTTAGAGTGGTTGAGGTCAAATGACCTACTCCACTTGAGGCCCCCTCTTGATGAGGCTCCCACCTTCCACTAGCAAGTCTCTTGAAATGGAAGGGTAAATACCCTCTTACAACTCTTTACAAGCGGTTCACTCTCTTACAGATTTTCGAGAAGAGATGAGGTGAACACTAGCAAATTGAAAAGAAGACAAGCTAACACTTTTCTAAGACCTTTCTCTCAAACTCTTGCTTTGCTCAAAAAAGTTGTGTTCTCAGCTGAGATTTGAGGGGTATTTATAGGCCTCAAGAGGATTCAAATTTGGGCTCCAAAATTTGGGCTCCAAAATTCAAATCCTCTTTGGGTTCCCGATCTTTGGCGGTGCCACCGCCCGGCCTTCGAGTCTTGGGCAGTGCCACCGCCCAGTTTGAAGAGGTGTCACCGCCCAGCACTCGGGTGCTGGGCGGTGCCACCCTCAGCCCAGGCAGGTGCCACCGCCTACAAGTGTTTTCGACCCGCCATGGTGTTTTCAGCCCACCGCCTATAGTGTTTTCAGCCCTCAAGTGTTATAGGCCCATACTTGGGTTATAGGATTAATACCTAATCCTAACCCTAATTAACATGCTAACTACAATTTTAAAGACATTATATAAGCTATTACAAAGTCCATAAGTCAAGACTTCTTCCCATGAGCTTCCGTGAACTTTCGGCCGGTCTTCAGATAAACTCGGAAACCATTCTACGGACTCGGCAAGCTCTTAAACTTCGATTTGATCTTGGCGAGGTTCCAATGAGCTTCTTGGCAAGCTCGATCTCTCTCGGCAAACTCTGCGAACTTCCCACGAACCTTCCGTGAGCTTCCAAAAAACCCTTCGGCAAGCTCCCTACTCATTCTCGGCTAGTTTCGGCGTTCCCGATGATCGCCGGACTTCGGGTCGAACTCTTGAACTCCCAACGAATCCTTCATTCTTGACTCCACACTTTGTTTCACTTTATGCCTTCATCGTTATAAAGTAGTTAATCCTGCACATGCAAAACCAAAACTCTACTCCGATCTAGCGGTTATTACAACGAAATTGACATTACGTTTTCCCGACGACGTCATTGGTTGGCGCTAGATTCTGATTCTTTAGCACATATCGTCCTCTCTTGCGGCTTGTTGCCCAATCGACGGTTGACCTCGCAACCCGATATCCTTGGCGCAATTCCGCTCTTCTTGTCCGATGCCCGACGTTGAAGCCTTCTCTGCGTCCAATATCTCGGCGTGATCTCCTCACAAAACAGCGTCAATTCCTCTGGCGTTAACTTGTCTAATTCTGTCAGTAGACCTGCATCACTCAAAATGCAGTTAAACATCTAAACACAATCAATTAGTTTCATCATCAAAATCCGAGATTCAACAATCTCCCCTTTTTTTTTGATGATGACAACTAATGATGACTAACGGAGTTAACCTAAACTCCCGGAGTTTAACCAAACTCCCCTATCAATATGCCTTTGATAGAACACTTGGATTATCCCAAATCCAAGTGACATTCATCACATGTTATGAAAAAAATTTAAACCATCATGCAAATATATAAAATGTTTAATTCAATGCATGAAGTCATCAATATACTTCTCCCCTATGTCATCAAAAAAAGGAGAAGTAGCTCTAGCTATTTTAAAAGATATGCAAGTTTTTTTACAACATGAAGCTAGATTTTCATCACAACATATAGGCACAAAAGCATGGCAATTCAACACTTGAATTTTTTTGTGCAAGATTACACTTTGCTTTTCTTTGCAAGTAACAATATTTATGATGTTTGATATAGCAAATTTTATATCATCTTGAGATAGCAAACTTTTGTGATGTTTCAAGATAGTAAGTTCTTTCTTCTCTTTTGAGAAGTGCTATTTTCGCTTCCTTTACAAAGTGCAAGCTAGCAAAGTGTTTGAAAAAGTGAGCAAGTTTTGCAACATAGAAGCTAGCAAAAATTTTGAAAGCAAATACAAGATAGCTTTCTTGTTGAGTGTGTAAGCTATCAATTCTTGCTTCCTATTGTAATGTTTTAGGTTGCAAGTCTTGCTTCTTGAGATAGGCAAGATAGTGATGTTCAAGAAGACAACTTTTGCTTCTTGAAATAAGCAAGTTAGTAATCTTTGCTACTTAAGATAGGCAAGCTAGCAATAACTTTCTCCCCTTTGTCAATGTCAAAAAAAGAAGGAGAGGAACCAATGATTTAGACTTTTTTACATCAATTTTGCATCAATCAATATTTCAATCATCACATGATGCATACAAGACAATAATGTAATGAAATCATTTCATGAAGGATACCAATGTGAAAATTCACTAAGGATCACATGAAACAATCACAAATCATGATATCATTATGCGATACATCATGATATGATAATAGTCTAAAAAAAATTAATTTGTGATACATGTGATACATTGCGATACAAAAAAAATTCATCATACGATGCTTTTTAAGGATATCAACATATTTTTTTTTATACAAAGCATGGCAAGAGCAATTTTGTTTGCAAGTTTTCTAAGTTTTGCAATTTTACTTCTTCGAGAGATAGCAATTCTTTGCTTCTCTATGAGCTAGCAACTTTCACGACGATATACAAGTTTTACTACATATAAGCTAGCAAATTTAAAGATTTGCAAGTTAGCATATTTGCTTTTCTTTCGATGTGCATGATAGCATTTCTTTATAATGTTTAAGATAGCAAATTGTACATTATGCTAGCTAGCAAATTAAAGATGTTCAAGAAAGCAAGCACTTTCTTCTCTTTTGAGAAGTGTCATTTTTTTTGCTTCCTTAGCAAAATGTCAACCTAACAAGGGACAATGTTTTACATGAGGCAAGCAAACAATTTGGCAAGTGTTACATTTGCATCTTCTCTTTAGATGTGCAAGAAAGTAAGCAAGTTTTTGCATTTTCTTGACTTGTGCAAGGTAGCTAATTTTTGTTTGAGATGACCCTTTACATCAATTCAAGATAGCACATTAGTAACTCTCTCTCCCGTTGTCATTGGCAAAAAGAAAGGAAGATTCAAGTCATGAATATCAAAATAATAATTTTGTCATAAGTATTTCATCATTGCGTATATCATTATTACATGCATAATACCAAATCATCATATATTCAAAACATATTAACTCATCATTATATGCATGATTCCAAATCATCATTCATATCATTTCAATCATTGTTTTCAATCATCACTATAACTCATCATGCACATGATGTAAAATTATCTAACATGATACAAATATTTATTTTCAAAATGTTTATCACTATTTTCATGTATGATAATAAAGTATTCATGATGCATATATCATCACAATACAAAGCAATTGCATGCATAATTTCAAAGTATAAATATTTCAAATCATGAAGATATTAACTTGTCAAATTTCATCCGATCATTCATGATTATAACTTTTCATTTGTATATATCAAAATAATATCAAGAGTATTTCATGCATAATTTTAATCACCACATAAGGAATATCAAGAAGAAAGTAATTGGGTGATGCGATAAACATTTCATGAATACAAGGAATTGTATAAAAAACATATCATGAAGGATTAGAACATATGAATACCAAAAGGCATGATTTCTTTATGAAAAACCTACTCATAAATAATCAAGAGAAAATCTTAGGAGATCGATTAATGAAAAAATCTTGATTCATAATAAATCTTAGTTTGTAAATATCACGGAATCAAGATCATGATTTTGAATAAAACTCATTCAAATTCAAATCATCCAAATCATCAAAATCTCAACATTTCTTTCAAGAGATTCAAAATGGTATACATAGATTTATCATAATAATCAAGGGAAAATCTTAGGAGATCATGATATGGATAAAATTCATTCAATTTTATAAGAGAACAAGATATTAATTCAAGCATATAAAATTTCTCAATTCATTATGAAAAAAAAAAAAGAATTGTGGTTTCGAAAAATCACGATTTAGTTAGGAAAATTTTCTCTTTAGTACACGATAAGAAGAAATATAGCAATGATACCAATCATAATTCATTTGGATAGTAGATGCTAAAAGTAACATTGAGGATACAAGATCTTGATTTTTTTATAGAGTAAATCTCAAGTTATAAATCTCAAAAAACCAAGATAAAGCTCATTTAAATTCAAATCATCAAATCAAAATCATTTTCAAGAGATTTATAAAAAGAAAAATATAGATAGATTTTTTAATCTCTCAATTCTTTATGAATCATAAAAAATTATAATTTCAAAATAAATCATGATTCATTTCGGAAATTTTCTTCTTTAGTAAACAATAAGAAGAAATATGGGAGTTTAAAAAACAAGATCTTGATTCACAATAAAATTTCATGTTAACATGCTTTCAAACATGCATCAATGTTTTGGATCAAAAAATGAATTTCATCAGAAAACCATCAAGGCCAATAAGTTACAAAAATCATTATATATTACTTTAAAATCTCATACATAAAATCGTCAAATCATGGTATCAAAATTTCGACATTTTCATTACAACTTTATTGCATTGGTTTCATTGAACATAATTTTGAATGATTCTTATAGATAACTAAAACTTCTTTAATTTTAATTTATAAGATTGACTTTATATTAGCATGCTCAAATTTTATTCTTATGTCAAAACCATACATCATGTTTGAAAACCAAAGACAAGGTTTTAAAAAAAATATCATTAAGCCTTCCATATAAAACCATGCATCATCATTGAAAGTTAATATGGAAATCATCAAAATACACATTCTTGCTTCTCAAGCACATATATATGATTATTTAAATCTAACATTTTATTCTATTAACATAAAACATACAATTTTCAAGAAAAATAAATATTCAAAAGAAAAGAGAAAATACATCATGGAAAAACATCAAGTAATTTCAAAATAATTCAAGAGGGTTGAGTTACTTACCTTGTGGTGAAAGCCCATCAAAGCCCAATTCGCCGTTTCACCTTTGGAAGTTCTTGATTCATCCTTGGGTGCCTTCCTTTTCTTTAGCCTCTTCCTCCGTTCAAGTTCATTGTTCATTTTAGATTTTTGTTTAATGAACTTATTAAGAGTTAGTGTTCAAGTTCAAGTTCATCATTGTCCTCATCCTTGAGTCATCGCTCAAGTGGTATTCATTTGTCCAGGAGTTCAAAATCCTTCCTATTCTTTGGAAGGTGGTTCAAATGTTCATTGTGTTCATCATGTGCATTGCGCACCATTTCATATGTCATCAATGAGCCGATAAGTTCTTCAAGTGGAAAAATATTTAAATCTTTTGTTTCTTGTATTGCGGTTATTTTAGAATCCCCATCTTTTTGGAAGGATCTTAAGATCTTGCTTATGAGATCAAAAAAAAAAGATTTACCAAGAACTCTTAGATTATTGACGACATCCGTGAAACGGGTGTACATGTCGCCTATAGTCTCGCTTGGTTGCATTTGAAAAAGCTAAAAATCATGCAATAAAATGTTAACTTTCGAGTCTTTGACTCTACTAGTTCCCTCGTGCATGATTTTAAGTGTTCGCCAAATATAGAAAGCCGTTTCGCACGTAGAAATCCGATTAAACTCATTTTTGTCCAAAAGCAAAAAAATAAGGCATTCATAGCCTTTATGCGTTTAAAGAAAAATACTTCTTCTCCAAATCCGACCATTCATTCATGGGTTTAGAGGGAAGTTGAAAACCGTTTTCAACAATATTCCATAAATCCAAATTCATAGAAATCAAGAAAACTCTCATTCGAGTTTTCCAATAAGTAGTAGTCAATCCGTTAAACAACGATTGGACGAAAAACCGATAAAGCCCTCTTGAAAGCCATAAAGAGCCATTTCTATTTGGGTGTTAAACCAAAGTAGAAAACCATGGCTCGATACCAATTGTTAGGATCGGAGCAGCACTAAGAGGGGGGTGAATTAGTGCAGCGGATTAAAACTTGGTTTTTAAAAAATCTTTCGTGATGATAAGAGCGGAACTTGACAAGCTTAATCTTGAAAGCGTATTCTTAAATATCGCAGCAAAAGTAATAAGGAACTAAAGCATATAAGAAGGTTTGCAATAATGTAAATAGCAATAATGAAATGCAAACCAAGGATCACGCCGATTTTAGAGTGGTTGGTCAAATGACCTACTCCACTTGAGGCCCCTCTTCGATGAGGCTCCCCACCTTCCACTAGCAAGTCTCTTGAAATGGAAGGGTAAATACCCTCTTACAACTCTTTACAAGCGGTTCACTCTCTTACAGATTTTTCGAGAAGAGATGAGGTGAACACTAGCAAATTGAAAAGAAGACAAGCTAACACTTTTCTAAGACCTTTCTCTCAAACTCTTGCTGCTCAAAAAGTTGTGTTCTTAGCTGAGATTTGAGGGGTATTTATAGGCCTCAAGAGGATTCAAATTTGGGCTCCAAAATTTGGGCTCCAAAATTCAAATCCTCTTTGGGTTCCCGATGCTGGCGGTGCCACCGCCCAGCCCAAGAGGTGTCACCGCCCAGCACTCGGGTGCTGGGCGGTGTGCCTGGTAGCTCAGCCCCAGGCGGTGCCACCGCCCTACAGTGTTTTCAGCCCCTCTCTGGTGTTTTCAGCCCACCGCCTATAGTGTTTTCAGCCCTCTACAGTGTTATAGGCCCATACTTGGGTTATAGGATTAATACCTAATCCTAACCCTAATTAACATGCTAACTACGAATTTTAAAGACATTATATAAGCTATTACAAAGTCCATAAGTCAAGACTTCTTCCCATGAAGCTTCCGTGAACTTTGCTGGTCTTCCGATAAACTCTGGGAAACCATTCTACGGACTCAAGCAAGCTCTTAAACTTCACGATTTGATCTTGGCGAAGTTCAATGAGCTTCTTGACAAGCTCTCGATCTCTCTCAACAAACTCTGCGAACTTCCCACGAACCTTGGCGAGCTTCCAAAAAAACCCTTCGCAAGCTCCCTACTCATTCTCGGCTAGTTCCGGCGGCGTTCCCGATGATCCTTCGGACTTCCGTCGAACTCTTGAACTCCCAACGAATCCTTCATTCTTGACTCCACACTTTGTTTCACTTTTATGCCTTCATCGTTATCGTAGTTAATCACGCACATGCAAACCAAAACTCTACTCCGATCTGAGGCAGTTATTACAACGCGAATTGACATTACGTTTGCCGACACGTCATTGGTTGGCGCCGTTCGATTCTTTAGCACATCGTCCTCTCTTGCGGCTTGTTGCCCAATCGACGGTTGACCTCGCAACTCGATATCCTTGGCGCAATTCCGCTCTTCTTGGCCCGATGCCCGGCGTTGAAGCCTTAGCCGGCGTCAATATCGGCGTGATCTCCTCCTACGCAAGCGTCAATTCCTCCCGTTCTTGTCTAATTCTGATCGAGTAGACCTGCATCACTCAAAATGCAGTTAAACATCTAAACACAATCAATTAGTTTCATCATCAAAATCCGAGATTCAACATCATGTATGTCATGCTATGTACTAGGCCTGATATAGCGCATGCTCTGAGTGTCACGAGCAGGTATCAGGCGGATCCAAGCTTGGAGCACTGAAAAGCAGTAAAGTGTATCCTTAAGTACTTGAGAAGGACTAAGGATCTTTTACTAGTATATGGAGGTAATAGCCTTAAGGTTGAAGGCTACACTAACTCAAGTTTTCAATCTGATGTCGATGATAACAAGTCGAATTCAGGATATGTGTACACCTTGAATGGAGGAGCAGTGTGTTGGAAGAGTTCCAAGCTAGATACCACTGTTGACTCGACCACAAAGGCGGAGTACATTGATGCATCAGATGCAGCAAAGGAGGGAGTTTGGGTGAAGAAGTTCATCACGGATTTGGGAGTCGTGCCGGGTAGCGAAGAGCCGATCTCCCTATATTGCGACAACAACGGGGCGATTGCTCAAGCAAAGGAACCTAGGTCTCATCAGAAATCTAAATATGTTCTGAGGAGGTTCCACCTCATCAGAGATATCGTGACCCGAGGAGATGTAGTAGTGGAAAGAGTTCCATCCGAAGATAACATTGCAGATCCACTAACAAAGCCATTGCCTCAGATTTGGTTTGAGCGTCACAGGAGTCTGATGGGGATCAGACACATAGGTGATTGGCTTTAGGTCAAGTGGGAGATTGCTAGTCATAGGTGCCTAGCAAGCCAATCACGTGAGTGATGGCACGTGTGACTTAATATAGAATCTTTTTGCTTATTATATTTTGGCATATATCACTTTAAAACTATTGCATAAATGCATACATATATTATGATGTCCTTGGATTTGTGCAATGGGAATCGGATCGTGATGAGATCACGATAGTGAGATCGATTCACCTTTAAACACATATCCTAAATAATCCCGGTCATAGGTTACTCGAGAGGGATATCGTGATAACCGGACAGATTGGTGTGCTATATACCCATCCATATAATGGATGCAGCTGGTCTCATAGCTGCTTGTGTATGGACACTAGGGATACAGTACAGGTGCTCATTGAAGAATGAGTTCACTGATTGATCCGCTTACGGAATGCTGGATGGTTGATGATGCCTTATTGTCAGACAGCGATTCCGTAGTCCTAGTGGTGTATCTGGTCCTTAGACTTGAGACACCAAGGATGTCCTGTATGAGTGCTCCACTCTTTGATACCAGACTTATAGGTTTGCCTGTCCCAGATCTAGTACAGCTGGTCATTGGGAGTGGTAGTCAACCTTACGAGGGCTATTGAGTGTCGATAGAGGATCATCCACTCTCAGCGTCATGAGAGGAATATCCCATGTGTTCTTGCTCAGACAAATCCCTCGCTAGGGTCATTCGGGTTGAGAGAGAAAGAGTTCTCCGGGAGAATCCGATTAGAGCGAGACTCGAGAAGAAACCATGTGGGTGTGACAACACCATGCTCGATATACGGTCTCTGGTATATTAGATGGATGAGGGACTATAGGTATACGGTAACTTAGGACAGACAGGTCCAATGGATTGGATTCCCCTGTATCGTTTGGGGACTACGGCGGAGTGGCCTAGTACGTCTGTAGTCGATGAGTCGAGTGAATTGTTACAGAGATAATAATTCACTGGGTTAGAAGGAGTTCTGACAGGTATGACTCACGGTCAGCTCGATATTGGGCCTAGAGGGTCACACACATATGGTAGGCATTGCGATGAATAGAGGTTCGGATATGAGATATCCGACGGAGCTCTTGTCTTATTGGATGTAGATCCAATACCCACTAGGGGATGACCCATTAGGGTTTGACAGGGGACCTCTATAAATAAGAGGGATTCAGAGCCCCATGGGCTAGAGAGCTTTTGTTTGCCTTTTCCTATTCTCCTCTCCATCTCCACCTCAGAATAGGTCTGGAGTTTTGAGAAGCATCGTCGCAACCCTGCTGTGTGGATCACCGCTAGAGAGGAGGACGCTTGACCTCCTTCACCCTCTCCTAAGGATCTGCAAGGAAACAGGAATATATGATCTCCCTAGGTAACACAATCTACTCTATACGCAGTTTCATGTTTCGTGGATTTTTGCGTACCAATCTTCGCACGACGACGAACATCTCTTTGGGAATCGGAGATTTTGTTTTTCTTGTTCTTCCATTGCACATATGATGTCGCCCCCAAGGATTTCCCAACAGGTGTGATGGTGGACCCCTTCAAAATTGAAGCAATGCAAAACTGGCCTACCCCGAGGAACATAAAATTGTTACATGGCTTTCTGGGTTTAACAGGCTACTACCATAAGTTCATGAAAAACTATGGAAAGATCAGTGCACCACTTACTTCCTTACTGGAAAAAGATGTCTTCCAAAGGTCGGACAGAGCCGCCACTGCCTTCGATAAACTTAAGGCAGCCATAACGACGATGCTAGTGCTAGTGCTACTAGATTTCAACCGACCCTTCATCATTGAAGCCGATGTATCCGGAGACAGAATGGGAGACGTTCTCATGCAAGATGGTCAACTACTTACATACATTAGCAAGGCATTGCCTTCCCCTTATCAAAACATGTTAACATATGATAAGGAGATGCTTGCCATTGTGTACGCAGCAACGAGGTAGAGATCATACTTGATCAGGCGATGCTTTCAAATCAAGACCGACCATAAAAGCCTAAAATATCTCTTGGAGCAGAAGATATCTTCCCCCGAGCAGCAAAAATGGGTAACAAAGGTTCTTGGATATGATTATGAAATAATTTACAAAAAGGGGAAAGAGAATATTGTTGCAGATGCGCTTTTACGACTACCTATGCAAGCTGAATTTTTTGCCATTTCACTTTCGACTAGTGACTTCCTTAAGAATATTAAGATGAAATGTCAAGAAGATTCGGAGACCATTAAGATCATAAAAAAATTGGAGGAAGCACCAAGCTCTATGGCTCATTACAATTGGGACTCAAAAGAATTACACTATAAGGGATGCATTATGCTTGTGACAAATTCTACTTGCATCTTCACAAGCAGATTTTGGACAACGTTATTCCATATGCAGGGTATTAAATTGAAAAAGAGTATGGCATATCACCCACAAACTAATGGCCAGACGAAAGTTATAAATAGGTGCTTGGAGACAGCCCAAAGCCACCCACCAAATAAGACTACCTAAGGAGAACTCCAGACCCAACCAAGTGTCATTATTGATCGATGGATCGTGACTCGATGACGATGACCCACTAATGAAGTGCTAATACAATGGGCGAACCTACCAATAGAAGATGCCACTTGAGAGAACTATAACGACTTGAAAATCAAATTTCCAGAATTCATGAATCATCAGTCTCGAGGATAAGGCTGATTTGAAGAGGGCGGGTCTGTTAGGACTCTAGCTTGGAGAGTCCTAATTGAGAGGGACATTCATGTAAAACCTACCTAAGCCGACCCCTATTAAAGAGGTGAAGAGGCCGGCTAGGGTTAGGAAGTTGTTTCTTAGAGAAGAATAAGGAGTTGTAAAGGAATATGAGTCTTGAGTAGGAGTCCTATTAGGAGTTGGTTAGAAGTAGGAGTCCTATTAGAAGTTGGTTAGAAGTAGGAGTCATATTAGGAGTTAGGGTTTAGAAGCCTTATAAATAGTCATGTATTCCTCCTCTTTTCATAAGCAATAGATGAATCTTTTCTGCAGCCTTTGAGCAGCAACTTGGAGGGAGGAACCCCTATAGAGTTCCAAGGAGGCCGATCCCCTAAAGAAATCAACCCCAAGTTTAGAATCTACAAGGGTTCTAACAAGTACATTGCTGTGTCAAATATAGCAAAGGAGGGAGTCTGAATGAAGAAGTTTATCACAGATCTGGGAGTCGTGCCGGGCCACAAGGAGTCGATTCCCTTGTATTACGACAACTACAGGGTGATTATTCAAATGAGGGAACCCAGGTCTCATCAGAAGTGTTATGAGAAGGTTCTAACTTATTAGAGATATCGTGGCCCGAGGAGATATAGTAGTGGAAAGAGTTCCATCCGAAGATAACATTGCAGATCCACTAACAAAGCCATTATCTCATATTGTCTTTAAGTGTCACAAGGGTCTGATGGGGATCAGATATGTAGGTGATTGGGTTTATGTCAAGTAAAAGATTGCTAGTCATAAGTGCCCTGCTAGTCATAGGTGCTCAGCAAGCCAATCACGTGAGTGATGGCACGTGTGACTTGATACAGAATCTTTTTTATTATTATATTTTGGCATATATCACTTTATAACTATTGCATAAATGCATATATATATATATATATATATATTGTGATGTCCTTGGATTTGTGCAATGGGAATCGGATCGTGATGAGATCACGATAATGAGATCGATTCACCTTTAAACATATATCCTAAATAATCCCGGTCATAGGTTTTCGAGAGGACATCGTGATAACCGGATAGACCTGGTGTGTTTGTATACCGTCCATATGATGGATGCATTGGTCTCATAGTCGCTTCGTAGGGACACTGGGGATACAAAGATGCAGTGCTCATTGGAGAATGAGTTCATCGATTGATCCGCTTACGGAATCTTTGGATGGTTGATGATGCTTTATTGTCGACGGCAACGATTCCGTAGTCCTAGTGGTGTATCCGGTCCTTAGACTTGAGACACCAAGGATGTCCTGCATGATGAGTGCTCCACTCTTTGATACCGAACTTATAGGTTTGGTTTGTCCCGCATCTAGTACTGTTGGTTATTGGGAGTGGTAGTCGACCTTACGAGGGCTATTGAGTGTCGAAAGAGGATCATCTACTCTCGGCGTCATGAGAGGAATATCCCATGTGTTCTTGCTCAGACAAATCCCTGGCCAGGGTCATTCGGGTTGAGAGAGAAAGAGTTCTCCGGGAGAATCCGATTAGAGCGAGACTCGAGTAGAAACCGTATGGATGAGGGACAACACCATGCTCGATATACGGTCTCTGGGTCTGACAACACCATGCTCGATATACGGTCTCTGGGATATTAGATGGATGAGGGACTATAGGTACATGGTAACTGAGGACAGACAGGTCCAATGGATTGGATTCCCCTGTATCGTTTGGGGACTACGACGTAGTGGCCTAGTACGTCCGTAGTCGATGAGTCGAGTGAATTATTACAGAGATAATAATTCACTGAGTTAGAAGGAGTTTCGACAGTATGACTCACGGCCGGCTTCGATATTGGGCCTAGAGGGTCACACATATGGTAGGCATTGCGATGAGTAGAGGTTGGGATATGAGATATCCGGCGGAGCCCTTGTCTTATTGGATGCGGATCCAATACCCACTAGGAAGGACCCATTAGGGTTTGACACGGGATCTCTATAAATAGGAGGATTCACAGACCCTCGATCTGCATGCCCTATGACCACTAAGCGGCGGAAATGGCCAACCAGTAGCACAAAGACCGCCAGATGTATAGCAACCGGCCCGTGCTGCCGATAGCCTACCGGCCGGTCGCTGCGCAGAGGCTTGCTGCCGCCGGGGGGCTGGCAGCCCACAGGGCGAGGCCAGAGGGCCTACCGCTGGCCGCGTCGGAAAGCGGGCGCCGCCGCCAGGCGGGCCGACGCCGCCGCCCTTGCAGCGCGGCCGCCGCCGCAGGAGCAGGGCGGCGATGCTCACCGCCGTTCTCCAGGCTGAAACCCCCCCCAACAAAGGCTTTGGGGGGGACAGCACCGCCCATGAGGAGGGCGGCGGCGGGGGACGCAGCCCGCAATGGCGGCGGCGCCAATGGGCGCAGCCGGCGCGGCAGCGAGGGCCCCCTCGCCCCGACGTGCCACCGCCGCCGCAGGTGGTGGCGGTGGCACAGAAGAGAAAATTAGGGTTTTTGGAAAAATGACAGTTTTGCCCCTGTGAATTTGAGAAATTCCAATTTCTATCTTTTGTCCAAATTACGAAAATACCCTTAGGAATTGAGAAATTCCCTACATGTCCTTGATTTCAGAAAAATATTAATTAATTAAAAGGTTTAGTTAATTATTATTTTTTATTATTACCTAGTAGTCCTACATGATGATGATTATTTATACATGTAATGTATGATGTGTGGACGGATGATCATGGACCGTGTGATGTGTGTACTTGTGATTATTATTATTGAGGTCTGCGAACCTCCATTATATTTCTCGTTTATTGTCGGGCCTGCGTGCCTATGATTAAGTTGTAATCACATGAGGAGGCGTAGCGGGAGCGTGGATGCGATAGCGGGACCCACGAGACGGACGATCGTGATGCATGGAGATGCATCAAGATGTCGACGGAACCGACGAGGACGAGATGGACGATCACAAGGGCATGGAGATGCACCGTTGCACACATAGATCTTGATGTGAGTGATTAGGCCTACTGGCTCGGGCCTAATCATATTAGGTTGTGGTCCATGATCATCTGATGTGATTGCTTATACACATACTAGATATGTATATATATTTGCATGCGATGTAGATATATATGAAATATGTATATGTGTGACATGTCATATTAGGAGACCAAATTATAGAAACATCTCTTGTTAATATTAAGTCGGTAGACGTGAGACAATTAGATTGACCCACGTGGCCTTCCATCGTTTTGAGTAGGAACCGATTCCTGGTGTAGGTTGAGTTGGTCGAGTCCCTCGAGACTCACCTATATCGTGATTCGCTATCTTGCTTACGACATAGAGATGTCACCGGTGACCTGAGGACATGGTATGCTTGGTCGAGTCCCTCGAGGGTATATCATCAAATCAGACTCATCTTGTAACGAAGGTGTTGACTTAACCGAGCATCATGGTTGGTCGAGTCCCTCGAGGCCATGGTGATTCGGAGGCCGAACAGGACGGGAATCACAAGGAGTTGTGATCGGCAAGAGTTGCCTACCTTTTAGGCTTAGTGTGATTGGTCGAGTCCCTCGAGGTTACACTAAGACGTTGATTGGATCTTGATCCCCACTAGAAGTCTGCTGGAGACTTCCGTTTCACGTGCTGAGGGTGTCGCGTGACTCGTTAGTAAAATAGTGGGAGCATATTAAGATAGAAGTCCATATCTTGATAGTTTATTTCTTGCAAAATCTGCATGTTATTCATTTCTACTACATCTTTATTTTCAGAAAATGTCGCTTTCAAATCCCTTTTGGCATACTTGATGTCAACCCTTTCTTGGTCCAAATTATACGGATTGGCTCAGAACTTGAGAATTGTTCTCACAATGGGAAAAAAATCATGTACGCCCTGATCTGATGATGCCTACGCCCGAAGAAGGGCAAGCGAGGATGAGATCGCCGCTACGCGGAAATACATTTATGACTCCACTCTTGCTCAGTGCTATATGTTGGGCTCTATGACTCCGTGAGTTGAGACAACATGAAAAGATGGATGCCGATCCATTCTCCTACATGTCCGAAAATTGTTTGAGGAAGAGGGAAAGACTCAACGATATGAGATATCCAAGAGCCTTTTTTCCGGCTAGGATGACTGAGGGGACACTGGTTCAGAACCATGTCCTAAAAGATGATTGAGTGGATAGAGAAACTCACAGATCTAGGAATGGTCCTAGAGGATAACTTGTGTGTGGACATTGTGCTTCAGTCCCTACCAGATTCCTTTTTCACAGTTCATAATGAATTTTAATATGAACAAGCTTGAGGTGACTCTCCCAGAGCTCCTCAATATGTTGAGGGAGGCAGAGAGTACTATTAAGAAAGAGAAGCCGGGTTCTCTACATCGGGTGAGACCAGAAAAGAAAAGGAAAGCAGTAAAAGGTCCCTTAAGAAGGGAAAGGGCAAGGGCAAACAAGGTAAAGCAAAGGTTGCTAAGAAAGACCCAAAAGGACAAAGGCCAGTGCTTCCACTGTGGTAAAGATGGGCCTTGGAAGAGAAACGCAAAAAAGAGTACCTTGCAGAGAGGGCTAAAACAAAAGCTTGATAAAGCTTCAGTACATTCATGATCAGTCTCCATTTGTCGAGAATCTTATGATAACACATGGGTATAGGATACCGGTAGTGCTTATCATATATGCAATTTGTTGCAGGTGTTCGGCAAGGCCTAGGGAGACTACTGAGAGGCTTAGATGGACCTCAAGATGGGTAATGGAGCAAAAGTTGTTTGTATTAGTTGTTGGCGAGGTTGCCCTACATCTGCCTAGTGGAGCTTTTATTGCATTAGATGCATGTTATTTTGTTCCTTCTATTATCAAAAATATTATCTCCATTTCATGTTTAACAGTTAGTGGATATAAATTTGTTTTTTAGAACAATGGTTGTTCGATATTATTAGATGATAAGATCATCACGAAAGGAGCATTGCATAATGGTTTATTTATGTTAGACACCACTCCATATATCATGAATGTAAATATGTCCAAAAGGAAACGAGATGAGTTGAACAGTGCATACCTGTGGCATTGTAGGCTAGGTCACATCCATGAAAGAAGGATTCAAAAGTTGCTAAATGATGGATATCTAGATCCATTCGCCTATGTGTCATATACAACTTGTGAGCCTTGCATTCGTGGAAAACTAACCAAATCTCCATTTAGTAGAACTGGAGAGAGAGCCAATGAGTTGTTGGAACTCATACATAGTGATGTATGTGGACCCATGTCTACTCATGCCATTGGAGGTTACTCCTACTTCATTACATTTACTGATGATTTCTCAAGGTATGGATATGTGTACTTAATGAAGTACAAGTCTAAGGCCTTTGAGAAATTCATAGAGTATAAGAATGAGGTGGAGAACCAGACTGGAAAGAGTATCAAAACTCTTCGATCAGATCGAGGGGGTGAATACTTGAGTACAGAGTTTACTCAGTTCCTCAAGGACCATGGGATATTATCCCAATGGACACCTCCTTATACACCTCAGCTCAATGGTGTCTCTGAAAGGAGAAATCGTACATTATTAGATATGGTACGGTCCATGATGAGTTTCGCTGACCTACCCATCTCATTCTGGGGATATGCCCTAGAAACCGCAGCTTACCTTTTTTTGAACAGAGTTCCAACTAAGTCGGTAGTGTCTACACCATATAAGATATGGAAAGGGAAGAAGCCCCGATCTTAAGGTTGTTAAGATGGGGGCCCTCGCCCATGTTAGAAGACACAACCCGATAAGTTAGAATCAAGGACGAAGCGATGCAAATTTGTGGGATACCCCAAGGAAACTTGTGGGTATTATTTCTATCATCTCGAGGACCAAAAGGTCTTTGAAGCTAAGAGAGCAGTGTTCCTTGAGAAGGAACACATTCTTGACGGAGACAAGTGGGAGAATGATAGAATTGAGCGAGGTTGGAGAACCAAGTTCAAGCACCACTCTACAGCCCGAAGTCCTGTTCAGGTACCTAATACACAAGTATCAACTTTATGCAGGTCCGATAGAGTATCCCATCCTCCCTGAGAGATATGTGGGACATATTAGAGCAGATGATGTAGAGGATATTGATCCTCGGACCACGAGGAGGCTATTATGAGTATAGACTCCGGGAAGTGGAAAGAAGCCATAAATTCCGAGATGGATTCTATGTACTCCAATAAGGTTTAGAACCTAGTTGATGCCCTCAAGGTATTGTACCCATCGGTTGCAAGTGGATCTTTTAAGAAAAAAGATCGGAGTAGATGGAAAGGTAGAGACCTATAAAGCAAGGTTAGTGGCTAAGGGGTATCGCCAAAGGCAAGGTGTTGACTACTTACCTAAACTTTCTCACCCATAGCAATGCTAAAATCTATCGAATTCTATTGGCTATTGCAGCACACTATGATTATGAGATCCGCGATGGATGTGAAAACCGCATTCCTCAACGGGAACCTCGAGGAGGAGGTGTATATGATGCAACCTGAGGGATTCGTGTCCAAGAACTGCCCAGATAAGGTGTGTAGGTTGCTTAGATCCATTTATGGACTAAAGCAAACTTCCCGAAGTTGGAACATAAGATTTGATGAGGCAATCAGATCTTATGACTTCGTTAAGAACGAAGATGAGCCTTGTGTATACAGAAAGGTAAGTGGGAGCGCTATCATATTTTTTGTGTTATATGTGGATGACATCCTCATCATTGGGAATGACATAGGAATGCTATCCACAGTAAAGACTTGGTTATCTAGACACTTCTCCATGAAGGACTTAGGGGAAGCATCTTATATCTTGGGGATTAGAATCTATAGAGATAGATCCAAGAGGATGCTTGGCTTGTCCCGATCCGTGTACATAGAAACTATTGTCAAAAGGTTTGGCATGGAAAATTCCAAGAGAGGTCTCATACCGATGAGACATGGGATATCGCTTTTCCAGTATGTCCCCAAAGACTCGAGAAGAAAGGGTGAACATGGATATGATACCTTATGCCTCAAGCAATACGGTCTATCATGTATGCCATGCAATGTACTAGGCCCGATATAGCGCATGCCTCGAAAGTGTCACGAAAGCGGTATCAAAGGATCCAAAGCTTGGAGACCGGAAAGCAAGAAAGTGTATCCTTAAGTACTTGAGAAGGACTAAGGATCTTTTACTAGTATATGGAGGTAATAGCCTTAAGGTTGAAGGCTACACCGACTCAAGTTTTCAGTCCGATGTCGATGATAGCAAGTCGAATTCAGGTATGTGTACACCTTGAATGGAGGAGCAAGGTGTCTTTGGAAGAGTTCCAAGCAAGATACCACGACTCGACCATAGAGGTGGAGTATATTGCTGCATCAGATGCAGCAAAAGAGGGAGTGGGTGAAGAAGTTCATCACAGATTTGGGAGTCGATCTGAGATAGCGACAAGTCGACTTAAAAGTATATTGCGACAACTATGGGGTGATTACTCAAATAAGGGAACCCGGTCTCATCGGAAGTGTTCGAGGAGGTTCAAAAACTTATAAGAGAGATCGTAACCGAGGAGATGTAGCAAATGGAAAGAGTTCCATCCGAAGATAACATTGCAGATCCACCGACAAAGCCGTTGTCTCATTTTGTCTTTGGCGTCCTGTGGGTCCGATGGGGATCATAACACATAGGTGATTGGCTTTAAGTCAAGTGGGAGATTGCTAGTCATAGGTGCCCAAAGAAGCCAATCACGTGAGTGATGGCACGTGTGACTTGATACGAATCTTTTTTTTATTATTATATTTTTGGCATATATCACTTTATAACTATTGCATAAATGCATATATATATATTGTGATGTCCTTGGATTTGTGCAATGGGAATCGGATCGATGAGATCACGATAATGAGATCGATTCACCTTTAAACACATATCCTAAATAATCCGGTCATAGGTTACCGAGAGGGACATCGTGGATAACCGGATAGACCGGTGTGTGTATACCCGTCCATATGATGGATGCAGCTGGTCTCATAGTCGCTGTCGTGGGGACGCTAGGGATACAAGATGGTGCTCATTGGAGAATGAGTTCATTGATTGATCCGCCTTACGGAATTTGGATGGTTGATGATGCCTTATTGTCGACAATGATTCCAGTAGTCCTAGTGGTGTATCTAGTCCTTAGACTTGAGACACCAAGGATGTCCTATGAGTGCTCCACTCTTTGATACCAGACTTATAGGTTTGGCTATCCCAGATCTAGTCTGTTGGTTATTGGGAGTGGTAGTCGACCTTTACGAGGGCTATTGAGGGTCGATAGAGGATCATCTACTCTCGGCCATGAGAGGAATATCCCATGTGTTCTTGCTCGAGACAAATCCCTCAGCCGTGGTCATCATCTGGTTGAGAGAGAAAGAGTTCTCCAGGGAGAATCCGACAGAGCGAGACTTCAGTAGAAACCGTATGGGTCCGACGACAACACCATGCTCGATATACTGGTCTCTAGGATATTAGATGGATGAGGGACTATAGGTACATGGTGGCGAGGACGACAGGTCCAATGGATTGGATTCCCCCAGATCGTCCGGGGACTACGACGTAGTAGTGGCCTAGTACGTCCAGAAGTCGATGAGTCGAGTGAATTATTACAGAGATAATAATTCACCGAAGTTAGAAGGAGTTTCGACGGTATGACTCACGGCCAGCTCGATATTAGGCCTAGAGGGTCACACACATATGGTAGGCATTACGATGAGTAGAGGTTGGATATGAGATATCCCACGGAGCCCCTTATCTTATTGGATGGATGATCCAATACCCACTAGGGGAAGGACCCATTAGGGTTTGACACGGGATCTCTATAAATAGGAGGAATCCACAGACCTCATAGGCTAGAGTCTTTGCTTGCCTTTCCTATTCTCCTCTCCTCTCCACCCGTGAGGCCCTGGAGTTTTGAGGAGGGTCGCCGCAACCCCGGGCTGTGTGGATCATTGCTAGAGAGGAGGACGCTTGACCTCCTTCACCCTCTCCTAAAGATCTGGAAACAAGGATATACGATCTCCCTAGGTAACACAATCTCTATAATGCCAGTTTTGTGTTTTTTTATGGATTTTTTACGCACCAATCTTTTCAAAAGACTAAACATCAACATTTTTTGGGAATCGGGATTTTTTGTTTTCTTGTTCTTTCATGCGCATATGATGTCGCCCCCATGATTTCCCAACATGCCCTACAAGCCAATCACGTAAGTGATGGCATGTGTGACATGACATGCAATATTTTTTCTTATTTTTATTATAATATTTTTTCACTTTATATTACTTGTTGCATATATATATATATATATATATATATATATATATATATATATATATATATATATATATATATATATATATATATATATATATATATATATATATATATATATATATATATATATATATATATACCCTAAATAATACTAGTCATAGGTTACTTAAGAGGGATATCAGGATAACCGAATATATTGGTGTACTGTATACCTATCCATATGATGGAGGTGGTTGGTCTCATAGTTGCTCGTGTTGGGACACTAGGGCTACAGTGTAGGTGCTCATTAGAAAATGAGTTCATTGATTAATTTGCTCATAGAATACTATATGGTTGATGATACCCCATTGTCAAACAGCAATTTTATCATCCTAGTGGTGAATTTAGTCCTTAAACTTAAGACACCAAGGATGTCCTGTATGAGCACTCTACTCTTTGATACCGAACTTATAGGTTTGAAAGTTTCAGATCTAATACCGCTAGTCATCGCGAGTAACAACCAACCTTACGAGGGCTATTGAGTGTCGATAGAGGATCATTCGCTCTCTATATCATGAGAGGAATATCCAATGTATTCTTTCTCAGACAAATCCTTAGCCAAGGTCATTCGAATTGAAAGAGAAAGAATTTTTCGGGAGAATCTGATTAAAGTGAGACTCGATGAGAAACCATATGGGCTTGATAGCACCATGCCCGGTATACGGTCTTTAGGATATTAGATAGATGAGGGACTATAGGTATATGGTAACTGGGGACAGATAGGTCCAAAAGATTGGATTCCCCTAGGGACTACGGTGTAGTGGCCTAGTACATCTATAGTCAAGAAGTTAATTGAATTATTATGGGGATAATAATTCACTGAGCCAAAAGGAGTTCTGACAGGTATTACTCATGACCAGCTCAATATTGTGCCTATAGGGTCACACACATATAGTAAGTGTTGCGACGAGTAGATGTTCAAATATGAGATATCCGTCGGAGCCCCTATCTTATTGGATATCCAATAAGCCCTTGAATTATTGGATCCTATGGATGAGATATAATAAGAGCTAATGAGAGATTATTAGATAGAGATCTACTAATCCAAGAGGCTTGGGTAGTTAAATAAAGATCCAATATCCAATAGGGTAAGATCCATTATAGTTAAGTTGACAAGAGGTCTCTATAAATAGGAAATAACCAAATGGTCATAGGCTAGGCTTATTGGTTATCACATCCTATTTTCCTCTCCCCGTCTCCTCTTCAGACAACAGGTGTGGAGATTTGGACACCGATTAGAGGAGTGTCTTCGCAGCCCTTGTCATATAAATCATCGCTAGAGAGGAGGACGCTTGACCTCCTCCGTCCTTTCCTACAAATCCGTAGGAATTTAAGGATATATGATCTCTCTAGATAATATAAATATCTTACATTTGGTTTTTAATTTTGTGAGTTTTTACATATTTTTTTTTAATATTTTTCTGCTGTGCGTACGAAGTCACTCCAAAATTTTCCTATAGTAGGCAGTAACAACAACAACACAAGGGAACATGGGGAATGAAAAGAAGAAGCAATGGATCTGAGGCAAGCTTCAGTTGATTTGGAAGCCCAAAGAATGATTGGAACCGAACGGACAAGATGAATCCCCATGATTAATGAGGTGAGCTGATCTAATGATGGCGAATCGATAGAGGGCGCTTTGCGGGTGAGGAAGAACATGCCGATCGAGAAAACTGATTTGAGGAGGCTGTGTCACAGATCTGAGTAGGATTGCTGAGTAGAGGAGAAAACCAATCGTGATAGATCAGTGGAGAAGGGGAAGTCTTTCTCGAGGCAAGAGAAACTCTGAGTTAAGAAATATGTTATGAAAGGGATAGTCTTTATTTATTGAATAGATGTGTATTTATATAGGTTTTGAGAAAGAAATTTATCTTGCACTCAAATCACACAATCGTATTAACTTAAATCCATTATTAATTCTCAAATCATAAAGAAAAGATGTTATTCCATTTGTACTCGTATCATGATCTCGTATTTAGTAGGCTAATGTTAAATTCATATAATTTAGTTCCTAGTAATCTACTTGCTTGAGATTGACATACTCGCTTATCTCTTTGTACATTCCGATGCGTCAAAACCATAGGATTTTCTGCCATTTGGAATGGATTTGGCCTGGGCAAAGCCAAAATGGATTGACCTCTGGACTGAAACATAGCCACGGGACACATTAGCTATTGGGAGACCGATGAAGGGAAAGATCTGAGGTATTCCTTTTCAATATTTGTGTTGACTGTTAGTTCGGGTTTACGAAACCCCTTGTTGCCACTCTTCTTTTGGGATGAACGATCTAATGTATTATCATATTTCTAGATTTTTCATCACTAAAATGCAAAAAAAAGATGGTTAAAGAAATTTGTATACATAGTGAAACTAAACTCGTTTGATACCAAAAGATCCAATAAATACATAAATACATTGAAACTAGAATAAGATTTCTAGTCATACAATCAAATACACGCAGCATGACAAATATATTCACAATTTAACTACAAGACTTGGTAATAATTTATAACAGGGAACTCTAAAATTGGAGAACATGTTACAAAACATATTGGGAAAAAAATCGAAGAAAGAAAGAAACAAGATGACGATGAATAAAACGCTTGCTAGCTCCAGGGATCATCCCATCCTTTTGGTCCCTCCCTCTTAACAAAGTCCATGATGGCTTGGACAGCCTCTTGAACTCTATTGGAGAGACCATGATTTCCCCAATCGATTTCGACCTTCTCTGCACCACCCAGTGCTCGACAGAGTCTGCAAAATCTTTTAAACAATGAATCTATTTCCCTCTAAGAGAAGTGGACTACTCACAAGAATCAGGTGGAATCTTAAATCGTTAGATAAGGACATCACTATTACCGTTCTACCAGTGCTTTCTTATCTACATAGTCTGGCACATATTCATCAGCCATGGAGAAAATAACCTGCAGCATAAGTCATGGAAAAGCAAACATCACCGGGATATCCTTTTGGCACATGAGTAAAATGACACCACCATCTTCAGACATAAAACAACAAAAGAAAAAATTAACTACATATTATCATTAGTAACTTAAAAGGAGATCAATATTTTGGACAGTGGAAACAACTTAAAAAGGAGGCTACAATAGAGTTCCCAAGTAAGATGATTCAAAGGGTTTCTCAATAGATAAGTTTTTCAAGTACACAAATTGATATGATAAAAGAGATATCTGGTGCAACAGATACTGATTCTAGGCAGTGAGACTGGTGAACTCCTGATCATGATGAAGACTTAATGAGTTTCAGGTCCCAACCTTTTGTACTTATAACAGCTAAGTTCAGTTAACATATCTAATGAGGTAGTTCTTGTTGAATAATATTTATTGATGAAAATAGTTTGATGGATGCAAAGATTTAGGAATAGATCAAGTTTATGTGATTGATAACATAAAGAGAACTGAAATACAGATGGAGCTGTTATTTAACAGGAAAGGACATCAGAAGAAATTATTCATACTTCAAAGAAAGAAGAAGGAATAACTGAAGTAGAAAGACACATTTGAAGTATTGTGTACTATTAAATCTGCCTTAGATTAAAAGAAGTAATCTACAAACAAAAATAGTGTAATAAGGCCTATTATACTACACCAGTTAACTAGAAAATAACAAAATATTTTAGTCTGAAATGAGGGCAACAAAAGGAAATTGCTGGATGATTTATCTTCCCCAGGGGAATAGTTAGGAGATTATATGATATTCTAAAAGGATTCTTTTTCACAAAGGTGGGGGATGCTCTTATTGTGTTGGTGGATGCTCTGTTGAATTTGTTGGCCAGATCTTGTTTTTATGATCTTTTACCAAGCTTACTCAGTAGAATCTCTATTCTATTAAATGCATGTTCCAACATCACTTTTTAGTGGGTGGTGCAAATAGACAAAAAGTTTACATTGTAGGAAAATCAATAACTATTCAGGATGGGAGTCTTAGTGTAATCTGCCAGTCCATATATTGATTGACATAATGGAACAGATGACTGGGAACATGAGTATATTATCTTGGTGGCTTTCGTTTTGAGACCTACTGCCAAGACCTTTTATTTCTACATAAGCTTTCCTCCTCTCCTTCAAATCTTTTCTTTTCTCTTTTTTCTTCTGAAATAAGCTGGCATTCATCTGCCTTTTCCTTTAAAAAAATTAGTAGAGATCCAAATTTAATTTGATAAAATATCAGAAAAAATTAAAAAAATAATTTCATATGTTTTCTTCTTATAGTATTAGTAGAGATCCAAATTATGTTTCCCTAGTTTAGTAGTCTTGGTGAGATTGGTTTTCAGATGTATGCTTTCTTCATATTTATTGATCAACTAGATCAAAGTTCAAGTTACAGATTGAAATCATTATTTAAAAGCTAAAGTACACTTTTTTCCTCTTTGGTAAATGACAAAATTCAATACATCAAATGAGTCAAAGTACTGATTGTTATCACATACATAGTTGGCAATTAAACTTCAGTGGAATACAGAACCCAAACAAACTATAAACTACCGAACAAGGCAAGGTGAAATTGGACCGATAGGCATTGTCTATCTTTACCATTAAATAAATGGTAAAAGGAGAAAGAAAACAAACCTGGCACGGTGTACTTGACATGTGACCAAGTCTCAACCTCAACTGGTCATCACTGAGATCTGAGCTGAACATGTCATCATCTCCCATGTAAGCACAAAGGGAGTGGTACCTTTACAATATTCTATTAAGTCAGCAAGAGTATCATGATACATATGTAAAACCATATAATAATAACAATAACAAACAACAAGACCATAAGATCAGCTACATGGATGTTTTACCACCAGGGAGCTCTATGAAAAATCATATTCTTAGTTAAATTAAAATATATAAATCTTTATTTATAGTTTTTAATAAATTTTTTTCACAACTCGCTCTATCTCTCCTCATATCACTAATATTAATTATTTTATATCTTTTAACTACATCTATGATAAGACCCCTAAGGTTTTATCATAGAAGAAGAGGGAGAAAAGGGATTATCACTTCGACCTCCTTAATCACATTGAGGAGATCGGCCTCCTAAGGTTTGTCAAAAGAGTAGAATAATATTTCATTGATAGGTGAAAAGAAACAAATACATCCATATTTATAGAGTTCCACCCTTGAGTCCATCAGGACTTAGACTCTTAATAAATAAATAAATATCAAATAAACCCTTATCCGACTCATACTAAACTAGACAAACTCAATAAAACATTATTCAAAGCTCAAAAAATAAAGAGATCCGAACAATTCCTCCCCTTTCAAATCAGCCTTATTCTCAAGGCTAAGCAACATTAAACTCTGGGAGCTTCTCTTTCAACACTTAGAGTCACAAGATACTATGACACATCACAACTTATTGATCAAGAAAGTATGGTCTCCACTTCTTGATAATGTAAGCAATAGGTTGGTCTTTTAGTGTAGTAGTCATTGTAGTCTTCTAAAGAACCCTCTTCATCTAATGGTTAGTGGTAGTTGTGACCTTACTTCCACGTCTTCCCTTTAGGATCATCTGCTTTCCATTAATAAAAAACTTCATAATTATTTAAGAAAAATTCCAAGAAACATCACCCAGGGTTGATAGCCATTCAATTCCAAGCACCACTTCGAAGTCTTCCAAGGGTAGCAAAAAGAAATCCACAAGCAACTCCCAGCCTGTATAATCGATTTTATCTTCGAACACTTACTATCACAAGTTAAAATCCGTCCATCAACGACCTTTACTTCGAATTTGTCACAGCCTTCAGTATGGTAGGCCAATCGGTCAGCATCCTTACTATCCATAAAATTGTTAGTGCTACCAATTTCAATCAAAACTATATATGCTGATGTTCCAAAGTTCTTCCAACTTTTATAATTTGCGGGTTAGAGTAGTTGGCTAATGCATGCACTATATGCATGAAAGGTCCAACATCTTCATCAGAATCGATACCTTCATGATCGAAGTGCACATTGTCAACTTCTGATTCCTCCCTAATTGGTTCAATTATCAGAAGTTGCACTTGTTTACATCGGTATTCCCTACTCCACCTTTTATCATAGTGCCAAAACAAACCCTTCGTTGATCTTTCCTCGAGTTCTTCTCGGGTTAGTTTTCGAGTGTTAGGGCTTCAATTGGGAATAGATAGAGCGGGTGGCTTGCTGATCATCTGTTTGTTATCACTTTTATTTCGACGATTTTCCCCATTGATTTTTTCCTCTTGCAAACGTGCAAATGAAATTGCAACTGTTATAGTGCGGGATTAACAAGATTTGACTTCACACCGGATATCTGGATGAAGTCCTTCAATAAATGTTCCCACCAATTGTCGTTCAGATTGGTCTTTGGCTTGATTTGACAATCGTTCAAATCAAGGTTTGCAATTTCGTACCATACCAGAGTTTCGACATTCGCTCGGTACGGTACGAAACTGTATACCGAGCGGTATACCGTTCGATATATATATATATATATATATATATATATATATATATAAAGGCGACGTCGTCGAAAAAGGCGACGCGACGTCGCCTTTTATAAAATATTTATATATTAATTTATATATAAATATATATATATATATATATATATATATTTCGTTCCGTTCGATAATGGGCGGTCCGTGTACTGGTAAACTGACGGATTAGTACATACCGCCCGTACCGGGCGGTATTATTCGAAATTGCATATCTTGGTTCAAATCTGCTCTGATATTCTAGTACTATAGAAATCTGACAAATTTTAGCGAGCTGCCTATCAACATTCTCATATTCAGATGGTCCAAAGAGAATGAGAAGCCCTCTCTTGAATTGCTCCCATGAGGGGACCCGTGGCAGGTTTCGTACCAATCATACCATTGGATTGCATCTCTATCTAGTTGGATTGAAGCTATTTCCACCTTGGATTCTTCTGGAGTTCTATGAAAACGAAAAAATTTATCTACCCTAGAGGTCCAACTAGTCGGATCTCCATCTTCCCATCTTGGGAATTCCATCTTTATGCGTGGGTAGCTTGTGTCCTGTTCTTGGTTCCTTTTTCCTACATCTCTAGATCGGTTCAATGTAAGACTTAAACTTTCAAATTACTGAAACTTGCTGAAGCTCTCAAATAGGCTCCTTTTGAAATCATTAAGGGTTTTCTGCAGCCAGTTCTTAATCCTAATTTCCAAGGCTAATCATTGCATTGGACTACAGATCTGTAATCCCCAACTCATGTTTCTGGTGTTGGGTCAAGGGCATCAACACTGCCCTATTTAGTGTTGTTGTTGTGAAGCCAGTCGGTGGCAACGCTGTGGGAGTGAAGGGTTGCTGCGAGGATGTCGATGAAGCCCTAGGTGCCGAGAGGCTGGGAGGTAGCGATGGTGGCGCAGTTGGGAGCAACATCGCCGAGGGCTCGCAGCAGTTGCTGCGTGGAGGGTCGTTGTTGCAAAGGGCTAGGAGGCAGTGATGCTCGTTGCGATCGCTACGTGGAGGGATCGCTATTGCTGAGGGCTAGGAGGCAGTGATGGTGGTGCGGTTAGTAGCAGTGCTGCCGAGGGCTCACTACGATCGTTGGGAGGTGATCGTACGGCTATGGTGGGATGGAACGCTAGCGACCATGCGGTTGGGATAGGCGTTGGCGATCTTGGCAGAGGGCGACAATGGGTGGTATGCTGGCTTGCAGGGAAGAAGAAGGTTGTGGGAGCGCCGAGGGTCCTTGCGAAAACCATAGCCTCTGTGTGGCGATGTCTGTAGCGAGAGCAAAGGAGGGAAGGAAGACAAAGGGGAGGAAAGAAGGGGCAAATTAGGAAGCCACCGTGATTACGCGGTTGGTTAGCAGCGGATGTAGAGCAAGGAAGGGCTCGATTGGGAAGACGCGAGGATCGCACGGCCGAGGGCTGAGGCTGCAATGGCTGTTAAGGGCTGGGAGGCGCGTTGATGGAAGGAGACACTAGTAGTGCCATCTTCGGCGGAGGCGCGGTTGAGGACTATTGCGGCTGAAGGTGGGATGAGGCACGATTGAGGGCGATTGCGGCGAGATAAGGTATGACTGAGGGTAGCCACGCGGAAGGTGGGATGAGGAACTGCAGCAAGATTGCCGAGGGTTAGGAGCAGTGGCGGAGGCCCTTTCTCGCTTGAGTGGGATGGGGCGACTATCGGCTACCTTTTTTTTTTTATGATGATGATGGTTGCAGTGAAGTGTTGTGAGAAATTACAACGAGAACGTCGAGGATCTCTGCTATGATACCAGATAATAAGACCTTTAGGGTTTTATCGTAAAAGAAGAGGGAGAAAAGAGATGATCACTTTAAAGGGATCGGCCTCATTGATCACTTTGAGGGGATCGACCTCCTAGGGTTTATCAAAAGACTATAATAATATTTCATTGATAGGTGAAAAAAAACAGATACATCCATATTTATAGAGTTTCACCCTTGAGTCCATCAGAACTTGGACTCTTAATAAATAAATAAATATCAAATAAACCCCTATCCAACTCTTACTGAACTAGACAAACTCAATAAAACATTATTCAAAGCTCAAAAAATAAAGAGATCCTAACAGTCTATAGGTCTTCTTAGCACATATCCATACTATCTTAAATGATTCTTCTATATCTTATCATATATTATATCCAAACATAATTGTTCATAAATGAAATAATCTCTTTTCCTATCTTTCCCTTAAACTCTACATATCTACCTCAACATTCTCCATGTATCTACCAAAAAGATTTCTTAGTGATACAAAGTTTTTATATATATGATGTTTCTTAACTGCCTAATGCTCAAAGTCCATAAAAGGTCTAATAATGGTCTAACAATGATCTTCTAGAATTTTCTATTAAATCTAAAAGGAACATGATGGTTTCACAAAACTCTTGATGTCCCTCTCCATTTTAAATATCTAGTCTTTATTAATGATGTCTTTATTTATCCATTCATTTTGTTGAATGATTGATCCAAGGTACCTAAAACTTTTACTTTATAGAAACTTATGGGCTATTCAACTTAATTATACCTCAAGTCTACATTACATCTCATATATTCAGTATTAGTCCTATCTAACTTAAAACATTTAGTTTCCAAAATTTACCTCCATAAATTAAACTTAGAATTAATTCCTATTTAGACTCTCATCAATTAAGCTAATATCATTCATATATAAAATGCACTAAAGAGATTGACGCTGAATATGACTGTAAGTTCATCTATTACCAATGTTAAAAGACAAAGACTTAACGCAGATCTTGATGTAGTCCTATATTAATGGAAAACTCATTAGGGACACTCCATAATGATTGTACTATCACACAACTTTTATAATATCAATATAGTTAGTAGATATACAATTTTTGCTAAAATCCACCGTAATAAGCCTCCATTAAATCAATAAAAACCAGGAGGTTCACAGCCTAGTTAGAAACTATTGATCTATTTGTTTATCTCCCTGTGGGCCTATGTCTATGAATCTTAAGAATTTTAGACCTATTCTTTCTAACTGGAATTTGAACTGCCTTAGGAAGTTGGAGGATATCTCCTCTAATCTTCACGAGCATATTTTGGTGCTTGAAAATAAAGAGTCCAGCTCAGGACTTTCTGAGTCTGAAAGCACCAAGATGATCTGTCTTTACAACCATCTCCAAGTTATCACTAGACAGATTAATACCAAATGGTGGTGTAAGGCTAAAACTAGGGGGATAAATAAGGGAGACCGTAACAATCTTATTACTTGGCATTATAGGCAAAATTTCATCCATCACCTTAAGGTAAGTGGCGCTATCGTTGACCACCCTAAAACTATCATGCTTGAGTTTACTAGGTACTACCACAATTTTTGGCTGGATGATAATTCCTTACACCCCACTCATGTATGGCCTCCTTTGAGTGGGATTCAGAGTCATGAGGCATCTAATCTGATCAAACCTTTCTCTTAAGAGGAAATTTGGCTTTCTATTGTCTCTCTTGGTAGGGAAAGAGTCCAGGGCTGGACAGATTCACCATTGAGTTTTATAGATATTATTAGGATATTGTGAAAGACTCTTTAATGCAGTCCCTTAGTTTCATAACTCTGCAGTTCTTCATCGGGATTGGACAAATACTTTCCTTATTTTCATTCCTAAATGCAAGAACCCTCTGGTGAGGGATTTTCGATCTATCTCCCTTTGCAACATCAATTATCATATTCTTGCCAAAATGCTTTCCAATAGGATCAGACCTTTCCTAGATAAACTAATCTCCTTTGAGCAGTCAACTTTTATGAAAGGTTGTAAGATCCATGATAACATTATGGTTGCTCAAGAAAGAATTGGCCCACTCCCTCTATGGCTCTAAGGGGAAGAACCCTCTTGTTTTGACTAAACTTGACCTTGAAAAGGCCTATGATTGCCTATCATGGAAGGTGATTGGTGATGCCTTGGCAGCCTTAAATTTTCCTCCTCAATTTATTACTTAGATTATAGAATGTGTCGCCATCTCCCTCTTTCACTTGCTGCATTAATGGTGATTAATCCTCTTACTTCAATCCTATCTATATATTTTAGTTGCCCAACTTCTTTCTCACTTGTTAAACTGTCAATTCTACTAACCTTACCCCTTTTCACTTCAAACACAAATTCAAGTTGACTCACTTGATGTATGCCGATGACATTCTCTTATACTTTAGGGCCAATAAAAAGTCCTGTCATGCCATTGCTAGGGTTTTCCACTAGCAGCCTTAACCAATCAGAAAATTAACTTTCAAAAATCTGAAATTCACTTTCCCAAGCTTACCCCCAAAGAAAGGAAAGCTGAGATTTGTGCCTTCTTTAATATTAAGGAAATGAGTACTATGATTTCCCCCCAAGAATGCCAAAAGAGGCCTTTGATTGCTTCAATGACCAAATATCAAGCAAATTAAGTACAAGGAACAGAGCCGGTACACTCTACCCTGGCTGAATTGTTTGATCCAGGAATTGTAAAATGCATACTTGACATGAGCATTTCTTCCTCCCCTAATGATGACCGTTGGTTTTGGAGCACTGACCTAGAAGGGCAACCATCAACTAAACTAGCATATAGATTCTTACTCTCCCCCCCCCCCCCTTCACCCTCAAGGAGACCCATCCTTTGGAAAACCCTATGGAGTATTCCTGCCTTACCTCGCATTATTTTGTGTTGTTAGAAGCTTTTGCATCACAGACTTAACACTTCAAATAGGTTGGCTAGATTCCGAATTTGTGAACCTCACCCTTGTTATTTCTGCTCAAATACCTGAGAGCCAACAACACATATTCTTTGAGTGCCCTTTTTCCTTTAGAGTGTGGGATTTTTATGTCACATCCATTTCTCTTACTTTTCCTCTTGGGGTGAGGGTAGTTGGCTTAGGGAGGGATCTGATCCTTCCCCTTAGGTTTTGGATGATATGAATGGCCAATAGGCTTTCGATGTGAGAACTCATATGTGAGAACTCTTATTGCCAATAGGCTTTGGATGATATGAATGGCCAGAAATGAATTAGTATTCAAAAAAACTAAGTGCAATCATTCTAGTATTGCATATAGAGTTGTTTCATATCTTTATGATAGCCTTGCAATAGACCAGCCTTAAGGGGTTAGTAGGGAGAGATGCACTATTCAAGTCAAATGGACAAGACCGGATGAAGGTGGGACAAAACAAAATGTTGATGGTGCTTTTTGAGGCTGGAACTGAACTTGGAGGGGCAGGATTCGTGCTTCGATCCAGTGATGCTGTGGTTCAGCTTATTGGAGGCAAATTACTGCAGGTAGCTGTTGGGCCCATGAACTTATGGCCATCAAGAAAGGTGTTGAAGCTGTCATTCAATTGGGTGTAACAGAACTCTTCACAGAGACTAATGCAGAATGGATTGTAAATGTTTTGAACGAGGAAGAGCCTCCTCATTGGTTTTTGACAAATCCCATTAGGGATCTTTTTGCTGCCCTCCCTTTTCTTTTGTAGAGAGGGCAATAGATGTGCCCATTGGCTAGCTGGTCATACCAAGAAGTCCTAGGCTGACCGTGTTTGGACTTCGGATTGGTATCCAGAGGTTAGGATCATTTTGTGCTTAGATAAGCAGGAGTAGCTTGTAATAGGCTTTTGAAGTAATATATAGTTATGTTTTCAGAAAAAAAATAAATAAAAACAATATGCAAGTTCATCTTCCTCTCTCTATACTTTTTCATTTGTTATCTTAATAAATAAATAGCTTGAATTAACCTTCCAAGCATAAAATCAAACTGATTTTGGAAGATATTTGTTTCTATTTTTTTTTTACTTTCAATCACTCTTTCCCAAAGTTAACTCCTTTATAATTAGAATAGTTTTAGATAAGGAAATTTGTTTTGCTCAGACCGATATGAAACAAGCAATATGTACTGATACAAACATGGATCGGTATATGGACCATGGTTTGCAGTACCAACCCATACCACTCGGTACTAGCGATACGTATCAGTTTGACAGGGGACTAGTATGCGGATCGCCCTCTACTGGCACGTACCATAACCTAACATCATATCGGGTAATACGAGATCTGTATTGGGTGGTAACAATCAAAATATAACCGTTACCGATTTGTACCGATCAAAATCTAATCGTACCGACCTGTACCGGTCGGTAACGGTCGGATTTCGACCACTACCGATCAAGAGCTGAGATTATGATATTTCAAATAGTCAAATTAATCATTTGAACCATAAGCTAGGGTTTTTAAATCCTTTCATCTCCCCTCTTTCAATATCACTCTCTCAATTTATTCAACTCTCTCAAACTCATTCTCACTCACATCTAACAATTCAAATAATTTCTTTGTAGATAATTCAATATTAACGGAAGGACGATTCATAACATACCACAAAGCTACTCCTCAAAGCCCAAAAAAGATATGTCACTATTCTTTCCTAATTTAAATTATTTTCGCTAAAATTATACTAAATTTATATTTATTTTCAACTTAAAAAACCTTGATCTAATTTTTTTTTCTATTTTTCAGGTATTTTTAGAATTATTTTTGAGGATTTTTGGGTATACCATTGGTACACCTCAATTTGTACCATACCGACCATTAGTCGGTACATTGGTACGGACTGAAATTGTAAACTTTTACATGGACCACCTCGTTTCAAACAATTTGATCCAACTCAATACAAAAACCAATTAGGACTTGTAAACACGAGCCCTCTTCTCGCAAGTTGTGTGGAATCGACACTACTGTTGTCGTTCGATGTTACCACCACTATTGTTTGGTACTATCGATCTCCTCGGAACACCCTTTTTTTCTCCTTCTCTTCTTCCTTGTCCTCCTTCACCACTTCGTCTTCTTCGTTCTTGATCGTCTTCATACACTATCTCCCCTTCTTCCTTTCTCTTCCTCTTTCCTCACCGTCCACTGTTTCCTATTCTTCCTTTACTTTTTTCTTCCCCCTTTCTCCTCCTCCATGGTGCCTTCCTCTTCTCTTTCTTTATTTTCATAAAATCAATACATATTAGTGTACCCTATGTCAATGTACATACCAATTTGGCCCTTGCTTGGTACAGGTCCTATCCACGATAGGACTGTTCTTGGTTTTAGATATCACACTTATTCTTAAAAGTTAGTACTAGAAAGTTCTTCATTTATCAAACATATTTTTGGATCTCAAATTTTTGTTAAATAAATTTTCAAAGCATTAAGTGCGCAATAATCTTATAGTCACAATTTGATTCATAGCACTATAAACTTAGTTGAAGATATATAATTAGTTGAAATATCTTTAGTCTTTTCAAATTGACCATGTCTAGAAACCTGAATGTCTAGTACTTAGATGTGTGTTTTTCTCCTACTGATGATTTAGCACACTAGGATTCAAAGCTTTGGTTCATAATCTGTATCTTAACTAAAATTTGATTCAAGTAGTAGACTTGGAGATATATAACTTGATAACCAAAGAGAATACTAGGTACATTAAGAAGGCAAAGAAACTAAGGATCCAGTTATATGACTATCATAAAATGCTTTATGTTTCATATCATGGTACATCATTTGGTACAGGTGTTGTATTCCAGTTCAAATCAAGAACTGTCACAGACCAGTTTGCAGACCAGCAGTTCATTAGACTGGGACCAATTTTTACTAAAAATCAGTCAAAAGGTTTATTATAATTGTGAGATAGTGACTCATGATTCCTCCCCATGCACCACATAACCTTAGCTGAGAAAAACAAGACAAGGAAAGAACATGAAGAATAGGAAGAGAGGACCTTGAGATTTGTCCCCTTTTCCCTTCACCCAAAATTTCTTTGTTCATTATTCCATCTGTACCAGCTAGTATACTGCGGGATGCCAATATCTTATGAGGAACCAGCACGTGTTGATACTGGATTTTAAATCTTTGCTTGTAATGCACTAAGTTTTAATCACAAATGGGATGCTCTAAATGAAGGATATTACAACATTGAATAGAAAAATGATTCACATAGGGCATTGAGTTGTCAGAGAACTTGTATTTCCCAAAGACACTTCATAGATCAACGATCACTTCAAAAGTTAAATCTTAGCTTAAAATTAGATTTGGAATTGATTCCATCAGCTAATTATAGTTCTAGGATATCTTTTCCAAAATAATTTTACAAACAAAACATAATAACTATCAAAAAATTGTGATTTCAGTTTCTACATCAAGTAGCTATTACATGCTTCCATATACGCACAATAGTACGTTTTGGCTCTACTAGGGGACATAATTTGATCTAAAGATTATACATGATGTATGGCCACAAAGTTCAATGCATGTTGTATTTCCTTCGAAACTCTTCAAACCATTTGAAATTTCTCTCTCCTCCTCTATTCTGCCTCCTTAATTACCACCACATATCATTTTATATGAGTGGCATTAGAGTTGGCACTATGATGTGATACAAATGTGCTGCCATGATGGCCAGCCCAATGCAGATCAGAAACGATGTTACAAGCATCAAAAGAATCTGAAGAAACGTTGTGACAAGCTGGATAATTATTACTATGAATGGCAGTCTATGACAGAGAGAAGCAACATTATGAAGATTATGCAAATCAATCATTCAAGTCAGCAAATCTTAAATTGCAAAAAGTTATTTTCAGCTAGCTTTCAAAATCGAAGAATATCTGAAGAAAATTTAAAGAAAGTGGAGGCAACTTCAGAGAAACTTCAATTGCAATAGCACATGCATTTTAAGATGACAAATCTGAAAATTACGAGAAGAAAAGTAAGTACAGTCTTCACAGGAAGATAAGCAGAACAAAGATTCAGATGAAGATCAAGATGATCTGTAGCTTTCTCCTATGCTGGATGACTAGAGCATAGAAAGGTTAAGCGTACATCAACAGACGAACCTGCAATGATTGAGATCAAGGTAAAATCAATCTAGATGAAGAAACATCCCAATTACAGCAATCGCCATGTTAGAACCACTGATACAGCCATCAGATCTTCTCAATTGTTAGCAGCTCCAGTTATTATCAAACTTGATACAGAAAAGAAGCTAAAGATTGCCCTCAGTGCTAATTTCATGAAAGTTATTTTGAAGCACAACCAATTTGTCTGAGCCTTTTACTTCAGTAAACATCATCACATGATCACGAGTCAGATTACATCACCAAAAGTTGGACTTAATAGGCCCTTGCATTCATGGTCAACAATGAATATGATGAGACTATCCCCTACTACAGAATGTTTTCTTTCTACAAGGAAGGTATCCTAGATGCTAGTTTTTTAAAAGTACAACTTATTGATCTTGATCTAAGCATTGTAAGAGATATCCCTAATCCACATTTAAAAAAGACTCAATTTTCCAAATCCACAAATCAAAGAAACTCATTGTCATAAAATTTGATTACTATATTTTCAGCTTGATGATAAGCAATATTACCTCAAATAATATGATACCTTGTCTTTTAAATATCAATGTCATCTATCATATTCAATAATTTGCATCCATGTCATTATAAAGACCATATTGCGTGTATCCTAAGTCTATTCTTGTAAGATTATGCATTCTATAATTCACAAAAAACACAATCTTAGCATCACACCAAGATTGTACTCATACATGATTATGCAGATATGTATGATCACTAGATATCAATAGAATACAAATACATGTATTGAAAAAAAGCTAAATCAATAAGATACTTTCACCTGTATGAAGTTATTGGCGCATCTGGATTTGCTTCCCGTGGCATTAGTTCCATTCCCCTACCTTCACCAATCATTGTTGCTGCCAAATCTATCATTTCAGCAGTTTCAGGCAGAGTGGCTCGATATTCTCGGTCACTGACTGGGGCCTGATCATTGATTATGTTAGAATAACTTGCAGTATTTTGAAGATTTCATCAGTAATGTGATTATCTTAACCAGCATGGTAGCTATAACTAATTTAGATTCAAATTCTTGAATAATCTTTGAATACTTCCCTTTTAATGCAGTCATAAGGAAAGCAATAGCAACAAACACCAAATCTTAACTCGTTTCTAAAAGCAAATGAACATAATTAACAACATGCACAAGAAAATTGAATCAATCTTCAACCTAAAAAAGAAAGAAACCTCTCGCATGAGAATATGCCTAACATACTGCTTACAAAAGACACAAACTTCACAGAGTTGAGTTCCAAATTTTCACCAATTAAAGAGCTGAAATGTTTAATTAGAATATTCACATGTTGCAAGCTCATTTTATCCAAACCATCTTTTAATTCAAAGAGTCCCAATTTCCCCAAAAGAATTCCTTGATGAAATATAAAGAAATTTTGTGTAATTAGAAACCGTAGCTCCTATGCATCAAGGTCTTTAAGTGCAGTCAGCTTCCTCATTCTGGTTGACGATTGCTAAGGTCCCTGCTGGCTTCCAAGAAAATAAAAATATCCATGAAACAGAAGGATGTCAGACTTAGGCCACAAATTTTATCCTCCATATTGAGGTTATTGACCAGTTAATTGTTAATTGATAGGACCCTAGCAGGGTTGGGTCCTACTCAACCAAGAAGCAGTTAATAAAAACCCTGTGAGATTATAATAAACACCACCTAGCCGCCTCTATCCTATAAAGAAGAGTGGCTGGGGTTTATATTTGGACATTTGGGCTTCCTAGCCGCCGTCCCCCCCCCCCCTCCCCTTTTACTGGGCCGATCGACTAGGGTTGAGAGCAAACGGGGTAACTCACTTAGGAAGCAGCCCTTAGGGCTAGGGTTTGGAGCCCTATATAAGCATATAGCCTCCATCTCTTTGAGAACAAGATCTATGTACAATTGTAGCTATATAGCTGACTTCTAGGAGGGTGGAAAACCTATAGCATTCCAATGATTGATCCCCCTCAAAGATCAATCTACATAGAATTCCTCTAGGGTTCTATCATCTGGTATCAGAGTAGCGATCTTGCTGCTTTTGTTGCCACCCCTGCCGTCCACCACCAGCTAAGCAATTCCCACAATTGCTCTTGACGTCGCCATCTCCACCGTCATCTTCCGTCGTAGATCAAATCAATCAACTGCCGTCATCTCCAATTGCATCAAAAGATATGATATTCTCCTATCACCAATACCTTTTGCTGCTGTAATTTTCTATTCAAAATACCAAGAAGAAGTCTTTTTATCTATCCCGTGCTACGAATTCCTTTCGTCATAAAAGTTATCATCTTTGCGAACGAAGGATTGCTGTAGAAAATTTCAGTCGCATATTGTTGCCTTTAACCGATCTATTTGCTATCATTTTTGAACGAAATTTCTTATACGCTTCATAGATCGTCTTGGCTTCCATTTGCACCGATTTCCTTGCTGTTATACTGTCGAAATCTTCTTGATCAAATTTGTCATCATTGCTGTTATTTAAACCGAGATTTTGCTGTCAAATTCACTCCTCAAATCTCTCAGTTTTTGCTAAAAATTTAGTTGTGAAACTGAAATTTTCGACAAAAATTCTGCTATCGTAACTTACACTGATTACCTTGCAATTATACTGTCAAAATCTTCTTCATCAAATTTGTCATCATTACTGTTATCTAAACCGAGATTTTGTTGTTAAAATTCCTCCTCAAATCTCTCGGTTTTTGCTAGAAATTTCGTCGTGAAATCGTTGTTTCTTCGATGACAATTCTGCTCTTACAAAACAACCACAAAACAAGCCTAAACCACAACCACTTCTCTCAGCCAATACATGTCTTTAACCCGATAACAAAAGAGATATTTTAACATTACAGATTTTGAGGCATATACTATGGCATCTGAGGAGACAATCAATGCTAAATTCGAAGCGTTCGAGACACGAATGGAGGATAAGATTCGGACTCTCTTTACTGAACTCAGTTTGGGCCGACCACCAAGCCCGAAGAAATCACATCAAGGAGAGAGCTCTAATCGAAGAGATGACTTCTAGGAGAGGGGAGGCTCTATGACCGATCCCTACTATCCACGCATGAAGGTAGACTTCCCTAGTTGGGAAGGAGACCCGATTGGTTGGATCTCGCGGGCGGAGCGATATTTTCAGTACCACAAAGCCGCGGATGCATCTATAGTGGAATTTGTAGCTATACATCTTGAAGGGGATGTCATATAGTGGTTTGACTGGTTTGAACACACTCATAGAGTCCTCTCATGGTGACAATTCAAAGAAGGACTGTTGATCTGCTTCGGACCAACCGATTACGAGAACATTGACGGACAACTAGCAAAGATCCAACAAACCTCCACCATTCAGGAATACTAAACCAAGTTTGAAATGTTATCTAATCAAACTCATGATTGGTTTGAAAAATAACTATTGGGGACCTTTATTGTGGGCTTAAAGCCGGAGATCCGAGGAGAAGTTAAAACGCGACAACTGTGCACGCTTATGGCAGCCATCTCTTTCGCACAATTTCAAGAGGAGCGATTGAACCATGAAGCCCGGTGGACTAGGGTCGCTCCCTGACCAGCAATACCGAAGCCCTCAGCCCCCCCTATTGTCAGCCGAGCCCCTACACCAAAAAAGTTGACAAGAGAAGAGCTTCGGGAGCAATCTGCGAAGGGGTTATATTAGCATTGCGATGAGCCGTAGTGCCGCGAGCATCGCTGTAAAAAAAGGAGAATTCTTGTGATTGAACCAATAAAAGAAGAGGTCATTGAACAAGATGCGGAAGAAGAGCCACAACCGACCGACTTTATGGTACATGCACTAGCCGGCTACTCAAACCCGCAAACGATGAAAGTTGGAGGCCTTCTCAAACAACAACCGATCACTGTTCTCATTGACACAGGCAGCACTAATAACTTCCTAATGAGTAAGGTTACTGCTCGAATGACGCTCCACATCGAAGGTTGCAACAAGTTCAACGTAAAGGTCGCCGACGGCAGAACCCTAGAGTGCGACCAAAGATGCCCGCAAGTGAAACTATTACTGCAAGACCAAGAAATTGTCACCAACTTCTTCCTCCTACCAATTGATGATTATGAGATCGTGCTTGGCATAGAATGGCTGACGACCCTAGGTGACATCTCTTAGAACTTTTCCAAATTAATTATGAAATTCTACTGCAAAGGTAAACAGATCATCCTACACGGGAAGCGCGGAAGCAACGTAACCACCGTTTCGACCCAACGAATGGAGAAAGTTTTACACAAGGTAAATGATGGCTTTTTGATGCATCTCCAATAGCAACAAGAGAGGAAGAAAATAGAAATTGAAGGTCAAAATCTCATATAATTGCTTGCTAAATTTACCGACATTTTTGTTGAACCGTACGGTCTTCCTCCTACCAACAACATGACCATCGGATTCCAATTCTTCCGGGCAAACCACCAATGAACACTCGGCTGTACCATTTTCCTCACCTCCAAAAAGATAAAATTGAAAAGATTGTAAAAGAGATGCTTGAACAGGGGTGATTCAACCAAGTTACAGTCTCTATTCCTCACCGGTGCTACTTGTACGCAAGAAGGACGAAACTTGACGGATGTGCATCGACTACCGAGCTTTAAATGGCATCACCGTCAAGGACAAGTACCCAATACCAATGGTGGATGAACTGCTTGATGAGTTAAAAGGAGCTCGAGTCTTCACGAAGTTGGACCTCCGATCCGGTTACCATCAAATTCGGATATGTGAAGACAACATTCTAAAAACTGCATTCCGCATATATAACGACCATTATGAATCCTTGGTAATGCCTTTTGGACTCACTAATGCTCCTTCAACCTTCCAAAATCTCATGAATGATATTTTTCATAACTTTCTTCACAAATTTATGCTGGTATTTTTCGATAAAATTCTCATCTACAGCCCTGCTCTTGAGACTCACTTCCTTGGACTAACGGGCTACTACCGAAAATTTATGAAGGACTACGGGAAGATCAGTGCACACCTTCTCTACTGAAAAAAGATGGCTTCCAATGGTCGGACAAAGCCTCCACTGCCTTCGACAATCTTAAGGCAGCCATGACAACGACGCCGGTGCTAGTGCTACCAGATTTCAGCCGACCCTTCATTATTGAGGTCGACGCATCCGAAGTCGAAATTGGAGTCGTTCTCGTGCAAGATGGTCGACCACTAGCATACACCAGCAAGGCGTTGTCTCCCTCCCATAAAAAAATATCAATATATGATAAGGGGATGCTCGCCATTGTGCACGCAGTAACGAGGTGGAGACCCTACCTGATCGGCCGTTGATTTTAAATTAAAACTAACCATAAAAGCCTCAAATACTTTTTGGAGCAGAAGATATCATCCCCTGAGCAGCAAAAAGGGGTAACCAAACTTCTAGGCAGCGATTTAGAAAGGTGCTCGGGCGCTCTCCTAGGCACTCGGGCGAGGCGAGGCGAGGCCCAAGCGCCTCGCTAAACTTCCAGGCGGCATGCTTCAAAGAGGCACTCGCCCGAGCCCAGGCGCTGTGCACTTCAGGCGAGCGCCTGGGTTAAACCAAGCGACCGAACTAGGATTTTAGGTCTGGTTCGGTCTCCGGTGGTTAGTTGATTCAATCGAACCAACTAAAACCGATATCAACGACAACCCAACCCTAACCCTCATTGCCACTGCCGCTCCCGATCCCACCGCTCGCCGCTGTCGCTGCTCGCAACCGCTGCCGCTGCCGCTGTCGTCGCTCGCAGCTCCCGCTGCTCGTCGCTCCTACTCCCGCTCCCGCTCCCGCTGCCTCCTTACACTCCCGCTGCCGTTATCTCCTTACATTCCCTCTCCCGCTGCAGCTGCCTCCTTACACTCTCGCCCCACTGCCGCTGCCTCCTTACACTCCCGCTCCCACTACCGCTGCCGTTGTCGCTTCCTCTTTTCTCAATCAGCACCCCCTTACACTCTTCCTTCTCCTTCTGTATACTGTTAATAGTATACTATATACTGTTAACAATATACAATAGTATATATTTAATATACTATATCTTAGATTTTCTTAATTTAATAGCATATTTTTATTTAAAATTTTAAATAATTATATTTATTAATTATATTATATATTTTTATATTTTAGCGTCCCGTTTCACTCGGGCGAGCGCCTAGCGCCTTGGGCGTTTTTGGACCTTAACGCCTTTTGGCGTCTAGCGTTTTTTAAATCATTGCTTCTAGGATTTTATTATGAAATTATTTTAAAAAAATGAAAAGAAAACGTTGTTGCAGATGCACTCTCATGGCTACCTGAGCAAGCTAAATTTTCAACCATCGCCCTTCCTACCATTGGCGTCCTCAAGGACATTAGGGAGGAATGGAAGAAGGATCTAGAGATCAGCAACATCATAAAAAAATTAGAGGAGGATCCAAGCACAATAGCCCACTACACTTAGGATCCGAGGGATCTACGCTACAAATGTCACATTGTGCTTATACCCGACTCCCCTTGTATCAAAATCATCCTGCACGAAATGCACTCCACACCTTCAATAGGGCACTCTGGATTATGAGAACCTACAAAAGAGCGAAGCAAATTTTTTATTGGAGAGAGATGAAAACAATTATTTCTGAATATGTGGCATAATGTGATGTATGTCAACAACAAAATGGTGAAACAGTGGCGAGTCCAGGGAAGCTACAACCACTACCCATACCGGACTCGGTGTGGACTGACATCTCTATGGGCTTCATCGAAGGGCTGCCACCTTCCAAAGGTAAAAGCACAATCCTCGTGGTAGTTGATCGACTTACGAAATATGCTCATTTTTGTGTTGTACGAAATCCCTACACTGCTACTAGTATTGCTCAGATTTTCATAGAAAATATTGTTAAACTGCATGGGGTGTCAAGGTCCATTGTAAGTGATCATGACAGGATCTTCACCAGTAAATTTTGGACCAATTTATTTCAATTACAGGGCACCAAACTCAAGATGAGCACAGCATATCATTCACAAACTGAAGGCCAAACAGAGATGGTGAACAGGTGTTTAGAGACATACCTTCGGTGTTTCGCTAGTGACCAGCCAAAGGAGTGGGTGAAATGGCTTCCCTAGGCCGAATGGTGGTATAATACTACATATCATTAATCTACAAAATGTGCCCCATATGAAGCACTGTATGGTCGGCCAGCCCTTGTGATTCCAAAGTATGTAATTGGCTTGGCCAAGGTAGATCATAACGATCAAGATTTAATTGACAGGAACAAACTCTTACAGTTGCTAAAGGATAATTTCTTTACCGCTCAAGCCAGAATGAAGCAACAAGCCGACACACAACGAAGCGAAAGAGAATTTTTAGTATGAGATTGGGTTTATCTTCGCCTACAGCCATACAAGCAACTCTCCATCAATACACAAGCCTCCATGAAGCTATCCCCATGTTTTTATGGGCCCTATCAGATCATAGAGCGTATTGGAACCATGGCGTACATACTTAAATTGCCTGACGATGCCAAAAATTCACCCAGTCTTCCACGTGTCATGCCTGAAGCCCAAGTTGGGAGAACACGAGTCAACCCAAATCCAACTGCCCAACACCAGTGATGATGGAGATATTCAAGCCCAACCACAAGCCATCCTCGACCGCAGAATCGTGATGTGTCGTCGACGTCCCTCTACTAAAGTACTAGTACATTGGAATAATTTACCACTCGAAGACGCCATATGGAAATCATATGAGGAGCTGAAGACCCGGTTCCCTGAGTTCATGGAACCTCAGCCTTAAGAACAAGGCTAATTTGGAGAGGGCGGGCTTAATAGGACCCTAACAGGGTTTGGTCCTACTCAACCAAGAAGCAGCTAATAAAAACCCTGTGAGATTGTAATAAACCCCACCTAGCCACCTCTATCCTATAAAAAGAGTGGCTAGGGTTTATCTAACCCCACTTAGATATGATTCAGGTTAGCAGAAGAGGATTCAGTCAGGTGAAACCAATCATGATGCAAAATTCTAATGGCCTAAAAACATATTTATTAGTTCAGAAGACTCCATTAAAACCAGCACTTAATAGCCTTAACAAGTTATTCTAATTATACTTGGTCTTAGATCACTTGGGTGGAGCCAAATATTAGCATCCAAGCTAAGTATGAAGATGATCCACCCAGACCAGATATAAGCAAAGACCCGAGTCAAAATCTGATTGTGCCCTACTTAAACTAGGTATTATCATCATATTGCCATTTTAATTCTTTTTAGAAGGCCTCTACAGGCTTAGTTAAAGTCACAGTAGCAACTATTTGTTCCATTATGCATATGATATAAGATAGTTACTTTGTGCAGATTTTGTTGGGATTGGATTAAGTTTCCATATGTCAACTTGTGTGATGTTAACCATGCTAAGTTGTACTTAATATATGAATAGGCGAGAAAATGAATGAGAGAGTTCATAAATAAGGCTCTTGTAAGCCCTAAAGGCATAGAAGAATTAGAGTTATCAATACAAATCTCTATAATCGATCTCTTATTTTCTATCTCTGCGATCTTATTATCCTACATCTCTCTTTTCTTGTCTATCTCTCTCTAAATTGTTTTTTCTTCTAAAATCTCTATTGAGAAATTCCTAGTCCTTGAAAAAGGAAGGTCCATTACAGAAAGGAAGGATCCTATCGATTTGGTACAGATTCAGTTGAAAATCTAAGTTCGGATACCCAGGCTCTGCTACAGTTCTAATATGTTTTGATATAAAATGAAGAACAATCGAGTTAAAACTTGACACATTAAAAGTTAATCAATTTGGGGTTTTGTTGACTGAATTTTAATGGAATCTGATATCATTTCAACCAAGTCTTAGAAACAACTAACATCAGCTGCCAGATTCTACACAAGATTAGGTCTTCAACGTAGGAGACATCGACAATCTTCTAAGAGATAGAACTTCACGAAGAACATGGGAAGGATATGGTGATAAAGATGATAATAAAACTATCAATATTAATTAGCATGCATTTTCAACAAGTTAACACATGGTTTCAACATTCCAATTGGTGCATTGAGATGATAGGAAAAATCTGATAGTGACACTTGTCTCAATGTCAAAGCACAATGATGAAGTTGTAATTCAACCTCTTCTTCTTGTTCCACTAAAAACTCCTTGCCATTCTTATTTTAAAGGACCTAGTTGATGGATGATATCAAGGTTTTCAATTCCGTACCATACTGCCCAGTACGGGTAGTACGTATTGGTCCGCCAACTTATCGGCACGCAGATCGCTCGCTACCGAGCGATACCAAATTTTTGGCCACATATCGAGCAATACGGGGCTGTACCGAGCAGCAACGATCGAAATTTCAACCGTTACCCACTTGTATCAAGCAGTACCGGTCGATTTCGATCATTATCGACCTGTAACGAGCAGTACCAATCGATTTCGTCCGTTACAGACCTATATCGGGTGGTAACGGTCAAAACCAACCGTTACCGATTTATATCGGTTTTCGAACAGTCAATTTGATTGTTGGAGGCATCCTAAAGGGTTTTTAAACTCTTTTCTCCCCCCTTTTTCAATCTATTTCACTCTTGCACTCTCTTAAACTCTCTCAAACTCATTTTTACTCACAATCTCTCTTATTCTCATATTTTCACTCTCCTAAACTCAACAAAGCAATGATTTGTGGATTGTATAAAATTTAAGAGTTTAATTTTCACTTTGGCTCTATTTCACCAATACATGCCTTAGGAGTGGCCTCGAACATGTGATTTACGACGATCAACCTATAACAATCATCACATTGATGTACCAATGGCATATGGTGTAACAAAACACTATGTCGTAAGATCAATTTCAGGATTGGGTCTGACAAACATATCATACTGATATACAAAATTACAAATACATAGGATCGAGATCGAGGACCCCGATCCACCACTCGTGGAGGCCCGTCGTTCGTTTTGATGGTAGAATCAAGTATATCTACACATGTGATTACTTAATTCATTTTAATCTTAAAATTTAAGTTATATACAAAATAATCTAACAATTCAAATAATATTTTTTAGATAACTCAATATTAACAGAAGGACGATCCAAAACGAATCAAAATTGTAAATCTTGCATAAGGCTGCTCCTCAAAGCCCGAAAAAGATATATGGCACTATTTTTACCTAATTTACGTTAGTTTTACTAAAACTATACTAAATATATATTTATTTCTAATTTAAAAACAGTATGCTAACTCTTTTTTTTTTAGGTATTTTCGGAGGGTTGTATACCTCTTTTAGGCGTACTGCTTGGTACGTATCGTACCAAGCAAGGGTCATTACGTTAATATGGTACGAAATTAAAAACCTTAGATGATATAACTTGTTTGAGAATCAATATTAGTGTAAGACTCATGACACAATTGGTGAGCAAAGGGAAAATTTAACCAAAAACCAAGCAGATAATGGACTCAAAAGATGTACTTATACATGAATTATTCTACCAACATGAGTTATTACATGGCTGAATTTGCTCAATATTATATTTTGATATACACATATATCACATGCACAAAACTGGAATTGAATACTTAATTAGAAGGAAAGCAAAGCCTAAAATGAACAACTTTAAATACTAGCGGTTGCACCACTAGCCAAATCGGCACTATCCTAGTGGCACCACTTGCCTTGGTGTGGGTTTACTGCCCAACGAGACCTATCTGGACTATGTTTGGTGTTGCCATCACTAAAGGCCTAACAAGAATCTTCTCCAGATGACCAAGAGGACCACCAACTCATGCCAATCTGCAATTAGAGATTCTTAATTGTTTCTCCATCAACCAGCATTATTTCTCAACCGATAAGCATATTGACGTTGTAGGGATGGAGAAATATCCTCCAATTATAATCATACTTTTTTATTCTCATTACATGTTGTAATGTCACATCACTATTCATCTCTTACATGTGAAGAAGAATGATTTACATACATAGTTTCTGAGGCAAAATCGAGTTAATAATGATAATGGTAGGCTTTTCCCTCCTCTTTAGAGAGAGGCTCTTGAGGGCTTTTCTTTTTAATTATTATCTTCTTTTCTTGGTTCTTGGCCTTCCCAAGGTAAGGATTACCAAAATTGTTGCCTTCAACTTTCTAAAATTCATGACAGGTTGTGGAATGATTAACTCTTCATTTTATTATATTGTTTATAGCAAGGATTAAAATCTCGATCTAGAGTCTGTATAGGCCATTGGCCGGACCAATAAGATCCCAATTTTGAAATATACTACGTGTCAGTATGGATCACTATCGACCATTATGGGTCATACTGTTTTTGGCCTTTAAGAAGAAATAAAAACCTTATTTTTATCAAGAGCTGAAAATCCCAATGCCCCCGACGTAAGGATGTTGCATACTACCACTCCTACCCATCTTAGTGTTATTATGCTGCCTTCTACTGGCACTCTAACCTAAACCCTAAGCATCTCTACAGCTAGGATGCCCCAAAGTGGAAGGCACCTGAACTAAAAGGGTCCTACATAATTGTCAGATCATAGTGGGATGAAGCATTGAGCTCATATTTGTATCTCATGGCTTCTACTCCAGGTAACGCTGCTCTAGTGATTCGTGAATATTGAATACAACTTCGGACGACTCAACATTATGTCTGAAGCCCTTATACTCATCATAGATAGATGACTTAGTGCACAAGGGTATTGAGTTCAGACACGGGAAGATCTACTCTTTACATATAGTTAATTTTTAAGTGTTAGACATGTTATTTGCTAAAGTTGGACATCAAGCTTCATGTAGCTTTGTTTCTAATAGACATAAAAGTAATTTCATCCAAGTAAGAAAAATTAAAAAGTAACTATGATTTTAAAAAGTTCTTTGAACTTAAAACACACCCTACAAGACACCAAGTAAGAAGTTGGCACAAATAAGAAAGGTACCTGCAAAATTACTCCACGAACTGCTTTGGAGCATGCCAAATTTGTCCTCAAGTAATGCACAATATCCTGTACCATATCAATCGGTGAAAAATTTTCTTGCACTGGCATACATGTAATAGATAAAACTTCGTATAAAATTCACAAGTTACAACCTGGCAACCAGTACTGTGCCCAAGCAGCACAACACCCTCAGAGTTTTCCTTATTTATCAAGTAACCAATTAACTGATCCAGCTCTAAGGAGTCCTGATAGATAGAAATCAAGATAAAAGTAAAGCATATTAATGTTAAAAGAAAATACATATAACTTATGCTGTAAAATAACAAGCCATAAGATCCCAGTTATTTTAGTCAGCTACATGGATATTTTTTCGACATTATGCTTTGTTGACAGTATCACTAGTCAAAATAAGAGATAATGAAAGACAGCTTATTTGTTTCTAATAATATTTTTATTGGTCTACCTCTAATGCTCCACACACCATTAATCCTAAACAATTTACCTCCTCCAACCTGTATGCATTTATAAGTCTCCATTGGATATATCCATTACCTTAAATGGTATTCCCTCATTTTATCAAAACTACCCTTAATAATTTTCTAAGCTACATAAATAAGACTTCATTGAATATACCAATGTCATCTTAAATTTTTTTTAATCACATTTTATTCTTGATCAAAATATTTTTAATTAATCATGAAGTTAACTATATTTTATTCTCTTTTTAGTAACTGCACACATTCATCTCAATCCACATTTTAAGAGTCAATAACTTTTTCTTCTCATATTGTTTCCTAATTACCCAAAATTCTAACCATATAGCTAGTTTTATAATTGTCTAATAAAATTTTCCTTGGATTCTAAGGGCCCACACATGATAGTCATACAACATTCTAACCTGTCTCCACTTTAGCCAAACCCATTTTAATTTTATGATATATTATCTTCATCAATCTCCCATTCATACCAAGCAACAAATGCAGTATACCTAAAACTTTTCCATCCAAAGTTTATTCATTTCTTACAATACCATTTTTCCTTGGTATTGGTCAAAATCATATTTCATATGTATGGTCTAATTTCTGCTTAGTAAAATACCTTATTTCTAAAAATATATTAGATCAAATTTAAGATTAATCACAATTAGATTCTCATCATTGCAAATATTAACATAAGCAAATAGAAAACACATGATAGAAGTTATTAAAAACACACCTAGAAAGTTCATACACTACCAATGCCAAAAAAATAAGGATTTGAAGGTGACATTTGATGATAATCATGTGATAGAAAACTCACTAAACACTCCTTTTGTACTGCAATAAAGGCAACTCTATCTTGCATATACAGTATCAGCAGAATATAAAACTAGATAACATTTTCCCATTTCAAATCCACTGAATATATAAAAACTCAATAAACAACATGTGCAAGTCTTTATTTGTCTCTTTACTTTGAATAAGTAAATACAACCATGGTGGGTTTAAATAGGCGCTCGGGTGCTCGCCTAGACGCTCAGGTGAGGTGAGGCGAGGCCCGAGCACCTCAAGCCTCGACCAAACAGTGCGCTTCAATGAAACACCACCAAGGCACTCACTTGAACCCAGGTGCAGGGCGCGTCGGGCGAGAGCCCGATTGAAACAAAGCATTCGATTGAACAATAGCTTAGATGGTTCGATTGAACCAAGTAATATAATGTTACTAAATTTGCACACACAAACCCCGCCCCCCCACGCGACCCCAAGCCATAAACCCGACTTCATGCGCAGCCATTGCTTTCGCTGCCATCGCTTCCTCTACCACTACCTTCACCGCTGACGCATAGGACTGAAGCTTCCTTTGCCATCGATGGACGGGTCCAAAGGTCTAGCTTTTGTGTGTAGTTCCCTCCGTCATCATTGCTTCCGTGTGTAGCTCCTTCCACCGTCGATGGAGAGGACCCACAGCTTCCTCTACCACCGACGGATACATTTGAAGCTTCCTTCACCCATGATGTCAGCTTCCACTTCGATTAAACCAAGTAATATAATGTTACTAAATTTGCACACGCAAAACCCGTCCCCACCCCCCACGCGACCCTAAGCCATAAACCCTACTTCATGCGCAGCCATTGCTTTCACTGCCATCGCTTCCTCTACCACTACCTTCACCACCGACGCATAGGATTGACGCTTCCTTTGCCATCGATGGACGGGTCCAAAGGTCTAGCTTTCGTGTGTAGTTCCCTCCGCCATCGTTGCTTCCGTGTGTAGCTCCTTCCACCGTCGACGGAGAGGACCCACAGCTTCCTCTACCACCAACGGATACATCTGAAGCTTCCTTCACCCATGATGTCAGCGTCCACAACTTCTGCCATTGCCGCTATCACCATCCGAAGCTTTCACGGTCTCTGCTATTGTCATTCGCAACTTCCTCCATCGCAGCTACTGTCATCTGAAGCTTCCTCCGCCACTGATGATGCTATTCGCAGCTTCCTCCATCGCTACTACTATCATCCGAAAGTTCATCCGTAACCGCCGCCCTCTCCTTTTCCACTTTCCACTGTTAGTGACTCTTTTCTCCTCTCTAACTATTGTTAACAATAGATTAAATACTGTTAATAGTAGATTGTTAACTACTTTTAGCATATAATAGTCTCTATTTAGATTTTAGCACTATTAATATCTATTTGTTAATTATATTTTTTATTTTTTATATTTTAATATTTTTAAGTGCCTTGCTTCGCTCAGGCGGGCACCTAGGCAAGCGCCTTGGGCATTTTCAGACCTTTGTGCATAACGCTTTTTAAATCACTGAATACAACCTATAGTTGATCTTGTAAACATAATACCAAAGAGATCTTAAAAATTACTTGTCTCATATCTTAGATTTTGTTCAATCATTATATAATTTAAGCAACATAGAATATCATCAGTTCATCACTGTCTGTTTTTAAATTTCCAAAAGTTTGAAATAAATTAACCATATCACCTTGAAAACCCAAAACTTCAAATTGCAATAGTGTTAGGTATGTAGTCCAAGAAAGAGGGCACTCGGCTATTCACTTTTAGCTCATGGATTTTGACTCTCTTTGATCTCAGCCCACAGATGGAGTATCCGCAACAATGAAAACCCATCGAACAAAGTGTACTATCACTACCTACTTGCTTATCATGACATCTCTAGAAGGAAGCAATCTCCTTTTCTGAGAAAACCGTCCATGCCTATAAAGGGGGTTTTTACATCAAGGCAACGTGCACAAACTTTAACATTATAACTTTTGGTTTGCTGCTTCTTCACTCCTAACAAGCTGACTTGAACATTGAAAGACCAAGTTCCCTCTCAGTCCCACCATAAGCCCCAGTCATCATCCAAATGGCCATGGGTTTTAATTTCGAATAATATTGCCCGGTATGGGCAGTACGTACCGGTACGCGGACCGTCCGCTACCGGGTGGAATGCTCAATATCACCCTGTATTGGACTATACGGGATATATCGGACGGTAACAATCAAAATTTCGACTGTTACCGCTCAGCGCAGCTTGGTAACGATCGATTTCAACTATTACCAATCTGCAACAGTGCTTCAACGGCCAAAATGACCGTTTGAGCTCTTTCTCATGGGTTTTTAAACTCATCTTCTCCCCTATTTCACTCTTACACTCTCTTAAATTACCTTAAACTCATTTTTTCTCATATTTATACTCATGTAAACTCTACAAAGCAACGATTTGTGAATTGACAATTCAAATGATTTTTCTATAAATATTTCAATATTTACAGAAGAGCAATCCGTAACGGACCGAAATACGAACCTTGCACAAGGCTATTTCTCAAAGTCCGAAAAAGATACATGATACTATTCTTACATAATTTACATTGGTTTTGCTAAACTTATACTATTACTATATTTATTTCTAACTTAAAAACCTTATCCTAACTTTTTTTTATTTTCAGGTATTTTCGAAGGATTTTATGCCTAAATTAAGTGTAGGCGTACTGCTCGATACACAGTATCGTACCGTAACGAGCTAAGCTCGAAACATCGATACGGTACGAAATTTCAATCCTTGCAAATGGCTCTACTAAACCATCTACATCTTGTTGGTCCAGAATTCTTGGCAATTAAAATTGGCATTGTTTGTGGGAATGATGTTGGCAATAGAGAGATGATGGACCAAAGAATAAAATAGACTTTGACACATGATTACTAACCATGCACTTAAAGAAATCCTACCATCAACTAGGGATTAGATTTGGCATGGTAACATGCTCAACGTTTAGAAAGCTATCATCATTGACAATACATCCATTATGATTGCAATGGCAATGGTGGAGCGAATATCAATACTGAAGATGCTTTTGGTTGGTGATTTCCCAATGTGGCCAAATACATAAATGCCCCACAAAAATTAAAAATGCAGTCAGAGATTGGCAGATAAGAAAGCCCTCAAGATGAAGCAACATAAGAAGGGGAACCTTGATAGTTAGGCATCTATATGTCATTGATTATTCCAAGTGCCAACGACATGATGTTGGTGATGATCAACTCATGTGCTAATAGTAGCATATAAACTTACCCTGATCATATAAACTTCTGTCAAGTTATACTTTGGACCAGATGATCCATTACAATAAGATAATTTCAATATTATGCTCAACCATATCATTATTTTTTTATGATCATCATCTATGATGGGTGAGAGAGAACACATAAGCAACTATAACCTCATAGGCTCATACACTGTGTATTTTAACAAGTTTAATTTAGTTAAGTCAAGGGAATTAATAACATTTATTTTTAATGGGCTAAACTAAGTTCACGAGACATCTTAAGGAGAATGAAGCAGAAATACATGTAGTATGGAGTCAAACGAGGATCTTTTTTGTGGTTTTTATATGTTTCACATAAAAGAAACCGAATTTAACAAAAAAAAAAGAATAGCAATTACACAAGTAATAAATTTAGGAAGTCATACTTGATCTAAGCTGGAAGTGCCATATCCAATATATGATGAAGACAGCAAAGGTTGCACCAGGGACCATTTTGCATTTTCCAACTCAATAGATAAAGGTTCCAAGTATCTGCAAAAATAATGGGGTTTCTTGAATTTGGCATAATACAAATAAAAGAGCACTATACAGAAACTTGTATTATCTTCTTCAACAATATAAAGAAAATAGAACTAAAAGCTTGGGGGAATTATAATTTGCCTATTATGGTTCAAATTGATTCATATTAATTCACTCCTGTTCAAGACATGGATTAAAATCTTGTTCCAATATCAATACCAGCTGGCAGCTGAACCAATATGGTACTGATACAGAGCAGGCATACCAAACCGAAGTAGGGGTTGGTATCATCCAGACCAGAGTAGAGAGGATTCCAAGAAGACAGAGGAGGAGAAGGCAAAGCAAGAGGAAGAAGAGGAGGATGAGACAGACGAGGCAGAGGAGATAGAGGAAAAGGAGGAAAAGGAGAAAGAAAAGGTGGAGAAGGTGGCAGAGGACAAGTAAGAGGAGGCAGCAGCACTGTCACCAAGGAAATAAGGAGGCATGGCAATGAGTGTTGCATCAGTTATGATGATTCATGCCATAAGCGTTTTAGTAAATTGAATTTGTTTCTTTATTACTAAATTTTGATAAAATGATCTGCTGAGGATTGAATTTAAATTTTAGCTCTGGTTGAGACAGTTACATGATCAACGAATATACCATATGTTATGATTTGGTCATCATCTAAATCTTGAGGCAACAAGTAATAACTCCTAGCTCTGCCATAAGAGGAACAAGGGGCCACAATGCACAGGATATTAGAGAAAATGAGGGGTTAATTTGCTGAGGAAGAGAGGCCTAGAATTGCCGAACGGAAGAACCTTATGTATTGTGAATAATCAGGTCAAACTACATATTGACAAATTAATTTGCTCAATGTGAATGACACGACCAGAACTGAAGTAAAATTCAAAGTTTAAATACTACCCAACCAAATTATTCCTGTAGGTGATATTTACAAATGCAAGTATGCCAAGCATTTAGACTTGATTTTGATACCAATAGATGCATAGTACAACCAGGTACAACAATTATTAGATACAAGAAAACTCTGACAAAAAGTGCATGTTAAATTAAAAGAAACATACTCAGTTGCCAATAATCCATCTGTCAAACCACCAACAAAAATGACTTGTTGGTTGAACTCACCAGTTTTGAAAGCAACCTACAAAAATAGGAGTAAATATTATCCACTTATGGATTAAATTTTGCCACAACCCACTTATGAATTGATATTCTCCAGTTTCTAGTTGTATATTGTACATAGTATCAGATTGATAAAAAACTTAGCATTTTGCATAGGAAAATAGAACATTGAGAACATACTATTCAGCCAAATGAAAATCATCATTCTCAACTGAAGAATGCAAACATGTATCAATTCTCTAGACTAATATAATATCATGGCAGTTTAGAATCTTTAGATACTTTTGGCTTTCACCAAGCAAGCATAATCAGTCACAGATATGCACAACATTTTAAAATACAACAGCCTGTGCTTCAAAGCAAGCCACCAGGTCCATGCTAACTGGCTCAAGGCAACAACATGCATGAAGGTGTATCGATACAAATTTTGGTATAGCATAGACCCTTGCATCAATACCATTCTGGCATGCAAGGATGTGGTCAGCATGGGACAGAACCTACCAAAGCTCAAAACCATGCTTCACAATGTGCCTAAATTCCATTTAGATAAATCCAAGACAGGTCACTTCCACCTTTGCCCAAATTTCAATTCAGAATCAAGAAGACTGCGTTGAAGGTTTGACAAAGTTATAAGATCAGATGTTCACATCATCTCTCCAAAGTTGGTATTTAAATATTGATCAAGGAAAAGCTCATGTGAACAGAATCACAGGTAAGGATTTATGTCCTCCAAAGTTGTCGTTGGATCTTCCATTACCCACCTTGCATTAGATCTAGAATGTGGATAGCACATGCATTAGGATTCAAAGCTAAAAAAGCTACAGGCCTCAGTTTTAGGCATAACAGTCATTAATCCCCAATTTAGTGGAACCAGTCTCATAAACTTAAATCTTGATACAAGTGCCATTCAAGTATTGGATTAATGCCAAGCATGTAAAGAAAAGTTGCAAATTAATGAACCAAACCTCAGATGCATTAAGTCACTTATTGAACCGAAAGTAGGCAATGTGAAATCAAAATCATAGGTCGGCATAATGAAGGATTGAAATTTTGTACCGTACCGGAGTTTCGAGCTTTGCTCAATATGATACGGTATAGTGTACCAAGTGGTACACCTAATTTCGGCATAAAATCCTCTGAAAATACTTGAAAAATAAAAAAAAAAAGTTAGGATAGGGTTTTTAAGTTAGAAATAAATATAGTAATAGTATAAGTTTAGCAAAATCAATGTAAATTAGGTAAGAATAGTATCACATATCCTTTTCGAGCTTTCAGGAATAGCCTTGTGCAAGGTTCATATTTCGATCCATTACGAATTGTCCTTCTGTAAATATTGAAATATCTACAGAAAAATCATTTGAATTATTAGATTATTTTGTTATAATATAAACTTTAAAATTCAAATGAATTAAAAAATCACATATGTAGATATATTTGATTACTGATTATACCACCAAAACGAACGATGGGTCTCCACACTCCACAGGTGGTGGATCGGGATCCTTGATCCTATGCATCTGCATATCAATATGATATGTTTGTTGGACCCAATCCTAAAATTGATCCCACGATATAGTGTATTGATACACCGTATGCCATTAGTGCATCAATGTGGTGATAATCATAGGTTGATCATCATAAATCATATTTGTCCGAGGCAACTCCTGAGGCATATATTGGTGAATGTCAGAGTTTCTACTTTCGCTACTGATCTGATGGTCCGTATTATATTGTTGCTCGGAGAAGTATGACCAACTATCACCGTACTGCTGTTGGTCGTACTACTCTTGATTAAAAAGTTCTTCCTCTTAATCCTTCCAAATTAGCCTCGATTGAATTCACAAATCATTGCTTTGTAGAGTTTAGGAGAGTGCAAATGTGAGAATAAGAAAGAGAATATAAGAAAAAATTAGTTTGAGGTAGTTGAAGAGAGTGTGAGAGTGAAATGGAATGAAATAAGGGGGAGGATGGGTTTAAAAACCCATGAGAAAGGGCTCCATTGGTCAATTTGACCATTGGAACACTGTTACAGGTCGATAACAGTCGATTTCGATTGTTACCAACTTGTGTCGGGCATGTACGATCGAAATTTCGACTGTTACTACCCGATATAGCCCCGTATCGTCCGATACGGGGTGAGATCCAACATTCTGCCCGATAGCAAGCGGTTCGCATACCGGTCTGCTGGCGAACAGGTACATACCACCCGTACCAAGCGGTATTATTCGAAATTAAAAACCTTGGGCATAATATTTCTCACTCAGTATCATCTATAGTACAGATAAAATCAAGGATTAAAATATCGTATCGTACCGGAGTTTCGACCTTCTCTCGATACAATACGGTACTATGTACTGAGTAGTATACCGTTCGGTATATATATATATATATATATATACTGGACGGTCCGCGTACCGATTTATTGTTGGACCGGTTTGTACCGCCCATACCAGACGATATTATTCGAAACTGTATATCTTGGATAAAATAATGTAGGGAGAGGACAGAGAAGAATTAGAAAGTAGTGAACCTGTAAACGAAAGTAGACATCATAGGAATAGGATGTTCCAAATGTTTATCTTCCTTGCTTTTTATATTATCTTACACTATGCATGTAGGACACAGCATTACCTCACAAGCTACAAATTAAAAGTTTTCAGTTTTTGTATGAGTTAAATGATGGTAATCTAATACTATAGTATCTTTGTACAATATGATTGATATCAGGGTTTTTAATTTTGTACCATACCGCCTAGTACGGGCAATATGTATCGGCCTGCCAACCTATCAACATGCAGACCACTTGCTACCGGGCGGTATCATATTTTTGGCCTCGTATCGGGCGATACGAGGTTGTATCGGGCAGTAATGACTGAAATTTCGACCGTTACCGACCTGTACCAGGCAGTATCGATTGATTTCGACCATTACCGACTTGTAGCAGGCGGTAACGATCGATAACGATTGATAACGGTCTTCAAACAGTCAATTTGACTGTTGGAGGCATTCTAAAGGGTTTTCAAAATCTTTCCTTCTTCCTCTTTCAATCCATTTCACTCTCACACTCTCTTAAACTAATTTTTACTTACAATCTCTCTTATTCTCACATTTTCACTCTCCTAAACTCAACAAAGCAATGATTTGTGGATTGAATCAAATTTAAGAGAACTAATTTAGGAGGATTAAGAGGAAGAATTTTCTAATCAAGAGATATGTATTCACTTTCTAGATTTTTATTGATTTATAAGATGATTAAGCGTATTCTATATGATGTCTGACTTAATGTCTAATATATTTTTTGATATTCTTTTGATTGTATAATAGTATTAATTAGGGAGTAATTAAGGTCTTTAATGTTGTGATTAGTGTGTTTAATATTGATTTATTTAAAATTAAATACTTAATAGGTCAAATGTTTATATTTCATGCATATTAAGTATTGGATCATATGTTTGTGATGGTATAATAGGTTTAATTAGGATTTAATAAAGTTTTATAATACTACGATGAGTGGTTTTAACGATAATTTAATCGAAATTTGATCGATATTGAGTCAATTCAATATCTTTAATACCTATTAAGGTGTTTGACATATTTAAAATATTCAAAGATAAATAATTAGTAGGTAATTAATTATGATAATTGTGTGATTATTATATCTAATGATGATTCCAATTGTAATTTGACCTATAATTGATCAAAATTACGTATTTACTGTTGCTTTTATGTATTTAACATATTATGGTAAAATAGGTTTAATTAAGTTTTAATAAAAATTTTTAATGCTGCGATTAGTGGTTTTAATGATGATTTAATCAAAATTTGATCGATATTGGGTCAATTCAACATCTTTAATACCTATTAGGGTATTTGACATGTTTATAGCTTATTTGATTTAAATTTGATAGAAACATGACACTAAAGGAATAGCCATATAATGATGCTTGGGCTCATGCCTAAAAGATGGATGGGAATCGTCATCATTGACAATGTATTTATTGTGACTACATTGGCAATGGTGTAGGAATCACTCGGGTGAGATACTCCTGTTACGGTAAGTAACTTTTTAAGCCGTGGCCTCGGGGCCGACGCGGCTGGTTCTGGGGTCCGGATGTCGGGGATCTCAGGCGACGTCCCTCGGGGTCTCCCGGCGGTCGGGATTGGTCGTTCGGGTCGGCAGGTCGGCGGTTCGGGTCAGGAGGAAGCTCCGCCGCAGCACCGGGAAGAGGCGACACCGTCTTCGCGCCTGCACACAGGTCGGGCCGGGAGCTCGGCCCGACCCCTCCGACGATCAAGTCAGCGATGATTTGGAGAGGATTTCGGAGGAAGAGAAGCAGAAGTGCTTTCTAGTGTGTTCCGCCTGTCCCCTTTTGTTTGGGACTTGGGGGTATTTATAGATGAGCTTGGGTGTTACCTGACGTGCCCGTTTGCAGGGGCAGGACAATACCGCACGTGGCGTCTGACATTGCCACTGGGGTCGCGTGGAGAACCGGGCTGCCGCAGGGTATGGGCGAGCCTCGGTCGATGTGCTCCTGTGCCTCGACCGAGCGCACGAGGTCAAAGCTAAGGTGGTTGGTGACGTCGGCAAATGTCGAGTCTGCGTCAGTGCTTGCCTCCTCGGGCAGTGTGTCTACCTGGCGTGCTGACGTGGCGCATTGCCATTTTTGTCACTATCAACTCCGACTTCAAGTCACTCGGTTTGCTACCAATTTCATTATCTTAAAGTCGTTACAAGAAAAGAGGCAAGGCCTCAAGGCAATGATCACCTCATAGGAATGGTCTGATTCTAGGTATTCAAGATTAAGCGATCGAAAGAAAATGAAAAAGACCATTCTTTCTTCTGGATTTTGGAAGATCGTGATTGAATTTATAAAAAGTATGGAACCACTTTATGTTGTCCTCCGTAAGGTCGATATGGACAAGCGTCCATAGATGCCTTATCTTAAACATATCAAGAGAAGAGGTTAAGAAAGCATTCAAAGATGATTTTAAGATCGACTAATACCTACTGATCATTGATCGTAGGGCTGAAGTTCGTATGGACCTAGATATCCATAATGTAGGTAAATTCATATTCAGTATAATTTAATTCATAATTTTTATTGTATAAAAAATTCCTATTAACAAAATTATGTCTTACAGTGTATTATCTAAACTCGACAATTCAATTTCAATATACTTTTGGAACGCAAAATGATTTACTAACAGCACTAAGAAGTGTTATATATCGACTCTTGTCAAATACTACTGATGCAACCAATGCTATTATGGAGGGCCGATTATTCCGAGATTCAATTGGTCATTCTCTGATATTATAGCTGTATCATGTCATTACATTATGAATCCTAGTAAGGAAAATTACACATATTGATTATCAACTATATTTGTTATGCTAATAAAATCTTATTTATATCTTTTTGCAGTCGAATAGTATCTATAATATGGAGGGAATGCACCAAATGTAAGGAAAGTTGTCATTCGTGTACTTTCACAAACAACAACATCTAGTGGTTGCGAATGTAATTGGTCAATGTTCGTATTGATTCGCACTAAAGTCCGCAACAGACTATCGTATAGACGCTTGGAGAAACTGGTATATGTCCACTATAACATACAGCTAAGGTTGCAATGTGCCGAGCTGGACAAAGAGCCAGAGGAACTAGAGATTAATCCTATCAACCTCTATTTCTACAACGAATATTCAGAGCCGATATTAGAGTGGGTCAAAGCGATCGAGAACCAAGAGGATCCTCTGCTTGATGAGGCGAGAGATCCTCAACGTCCTTTGTGTTTTATTACCGAGACAATAAAAGAAGAGGAAGTGTTAGGATCCCTTTATTTTCTGAGCTTTGAATAATGTTTTATTGAGTTGGTCTAATTCAGTAAGAGTCGGATAGGAGTTTATTTGATATTTATTTATTAAGAGTCCAAGTCCTGATGGATTCTGGGTAAAACTCTATAAATAGGAATGTATCTATTTCTTTTCAGCAATCAATAAAATATTATCCAGTCTTTTGACAAACCTTAGGAGATCGATCCCCTCGATGTGATCATCCCTTTTCTCCCTCTTCTTCTACGATAAAATCCTAGGGGTCTTATCATTTAGTATCAGAGCGGCGATCCTCGACATTCTCGCTGTAATTTCTCACAACACCTCGCTGTAACTATTATCTAAAAAAAAAAAAGAGGTGAAAGCCAGAGGCCACACCCATCCTCCTCGCAGTGAGAAAGGGTCACTGCTTCCCGGCCAGCGACCACCGCCGCCACTACTTCTTGGCCAACAACCAACCCCCTCATTAATAATAATTCCATATCTACTTTAATTTTTCCTTTGAAAATTACTGACCAGTATGATAAACATGATCCATTTTTTGTATCTTTACACCTCTGTGAGAGAAAGACCTAATACTATTTGGTATTTTGATAAACCACTTTTGATAATAAGTGAGAAAATTTTAAAGCAGTGAATTAGGAATCAATCTTCCTTCTATTAAAATTGGCTATTCTAACTACCCAGCCTAAGCTCAAACTACCTTACAGCCTCATTTGATTAAAGGCCCAAGTCTAAGAGGAAGCCCTAGATAAGGAAGAGAAGGGTTAGATAATTTGCAATTGACTGTAAATTGATTTCCTAGGAAGATTGCCTTGCTCCAAATGAATAGGAGTAATCTTAGGTTAACTTAGAAACTGCGACTCAACTGCACAAACAAGAGTAGCATGTGCAAATTGAAGACACAAAGTTATTATTGGGAAAATGAGCATTGTTAATTCCACTAATAAGGCCCAGATCCCTTGACTTAGAAAGCATTCTGAAAAAGGAAATTCAATCAACATAAAGAGCAACAAGGACAAAGCATCTCCTTGCATAAGGCTTTTGTTCAAACAAAACTATTTACGAGTGTCATCGAAAGGCTTGAATATTTGTTTGAACAAAATATCTCTTAACAAAGAGAAACATTTAGACCCAAAGACCCAAGCATCTAATAGAAAGAAAACTCCGTGAGATGTATCGAAAGCCTCTTAAAGTCTAGCTTCAACAATAACCTGTTCGGCTTGTGAATGACAGAATAACATATCAATTTATCTGTGCCCTTAAAGCCATGATATTGCAAATCTTGTCCAATGAGGTTGTACTACATATATTTTAGCCTCAGAACCACAACAGATGCTCCATCTTGATGATACAGGAAGAAGCCACTATGGTCAAGATGTGGACCATGTACTTATAGCAATGACTTACATCTTTGTATTGGATGCTCAGAAAATTCCTTAACCCAAATAACACCTTCTCTAACCTTGAAATCAACCTAGAAGATGGTCAAGAAACCTAATCTAAATAGCCAAACCAAGTTGGCTTTGGGACCCATAGTATCTGGGAGGGCCCTCTAATAGATCCCAACAACCAATCAACAATTGGATATTCAATAGCACCTTTTGGTGACATGAAAATTTTCATCATCATCCTCCCAGCTATACTCATGATTTGATGACAATTATCTGGGAGGACCCTCTACTAGATCCCAACAACCAATCAACAATTGGAAATTCAGAAGCACCTTTTGGTGACATTGACATGAAAATCTTCATCATCATCTTCCCAGCTATACTCATGATTTGATGACAATTATCTGGGAGGGCCCTCTGCTAGATCCCAACAACCAAATCATTAATAGGATATTAAGTAGCACCTTTTGGTGACATGAAAATCCTCCTTATCATCTACCCAGCTATACTCATGATTTGACGACAATCAGACCCACTTGATTTGGTAATAGTGTCATTCCTAGTTGGCATAGGATAACAGCATTATCTTACCCATCTGTGAATTACTGAGCTACATCCATGTCAAGTCAGAATTAGGACTCCTGTAAAATTGACCATTGGAAATGGCCTCCAAGAACTCCTAAAATTAGGAATATTATTGTATTTTAATTTATATTTTGAAAGACAATATCTGAAAGTCTTTAGATTCCTTTGTCAAATTTGTGTCCAGAAGCTCTAACTTAGATGTCATATAAGTCAATTAGTTGTTTTCCCTTTTAAAGATGTATTTGCAGAGAGAGATATAGCATAGAAGAGAAGAGAGACGAGAATATAAAAATAAAAAGAAGGGCCTACGAAGTGCTGCAGATCCTAGCTGAGTTTCATGAATAAAGACCTAAATGGTGCTCATCACTAAGGACAGTGTCAAAAAAGGATTATCAAATTCAATTAGTATTCCAATATCGGGGCATGAAATCAGAAAAAAAAATAAACATCCTATCAAAAACAATCACATAGATGAAGGCCAAGAATTTATGATTTGAAAAACCTGTCAAATTGGTACAGAATTGAGATACTAGGGTATATATCAAGTATCAACATGTACTGTCCTGCATTGCTTAGCAAAATAACAAAAAAAAAATGAATGATATATTGAGTGATACTGAACTACACATTCCAAACCAGCACTTGGTTGGACTGATGATATGTATCTATCTAGTAGTATTTTAGACCATGATGAAGGCACATTTGTAGAGAGTAAAAATGGAAAACCATTCACTAGCCTGAAGCAAGAACCTACTTGAAAATTTTTAGTGAACAATTAAGGAGAAAATTGGGTTTAAAGTTCACGAATTTAGAAGCAATTTTAGTCTTTAGTATAAGATTGATAAAACCATAATTAAAATGTTGAAGACTACACTTGGCATGATAGAATTCCACAAATCCACTTAGAATGTCCTATTTAATGTCATTGCAGAATTCTTGAAAAAATTCCATTGACAATCCAAGAATGCCCTTGCTAGAGAAAAAAATTGAAATTGGTTGCAAAAACAGCTTCCTCGAATCTTTCAGCATGTGTGGTGTAAGTCCTGTTATGTTCCACTTTGCATATCAATTTGAAATGGAAGTTATGAAAGTCTATACAGAAAGATCTAACAAGCCCTACAGGGATAAAAAAAATTTTAATTGCATTGCCAACAATAAACCCTTTACAGTTCCTCTCAGTCCCATTCTTGCCTTCTCTCAATTTCTTTCTTCTCTTTTCTTCTCTCTCTCAATTTATCTTTTGGAGGACACCTTCTTCACTCGAAGAAAGAAGGCCCATGATGGATGGGGAAATATCCTATCAAAGTCAAAGGAAATGGCAAGATGTTCTTCTATTACAATGATCTGGGCAACAACTCTGCACTCCTCTTTCATTTCGCCAACTTGAACCATTGGTTCTCATGCCCTTCAACTTCTTTCCACCTCAGCCCATCATCAGAAACTTCTCTAAATATTTTACTTCACGATTTTTCAATTTATCCTCAGCTTCCACAAGAAAGCTTCCTACCCAACCTTAAGGTGGTCTTCTTAAATTGGAGATTGGATATTAGGTGATCATCACGTAACATCCTGAATCTTGATTGACATCTTTCTGGTGCCTGACTATAGATCTTAATCCATAAGCTTTATTCTCTCGATCTCTCCTCTTAGATCATCAAGTCAGCAAGCTTGACTTCCATTTCTCTCTTGCAAACAAGTTCTGAATCGCCTTTCAGAAAACCCAAGCATCATCTACTAGTGTGTCGTGAACATTGAACCCAACTTTGGATGCTCATAAATCTCTTTCCCATTAACTAAGAATTTTGGCATATCATGTCAAGAATGGATTCAACATAAAGAAAAGAATCAAGAAAACAGAATTACGACCATCAAAGCCCCTGGGAAATGGAAAAAGACGCTTTGTTCTTTTAATGCTTACAATGAATTTAATAGGATTTTTGGATTTTGACATCACACGTATACATGGCCTCCTAAGAGACCCAAAAAGGCACTAAATCAAGTTAAGGAATTTAAACTCATGTTCACTCACAAAATTAATATGGAAAGATCCAACTGAATCTGTCAAAGATATAAACAACGTTTACCGACATCAAAAATTCCTTGAAGACACTTGACAAAATATATTAGAATGCTAATTATATGAGGAAAATACTTGTGATCCAAGGGTCACGATAATTCAAGAGGCAAAGAAGATGAAAGACGTTTTCTTTGATGACTTAAATGGGTCTTCAGTGAACTAGTAGATTAACTTAAAGGCATACTAGGAGGAAACCTCGAATATACATACATATATATCGCCGTCAAAACTTCATCCTCTCAATAGAAAAGCCCAAAGATACAGTGAAGGAGATGGATACAAGAATCAAAAGTTTGCGATGCCTACATGAAATTCAAAAGATTCCTTCCAAATAGAGTCAAACCAAAGATAATACTAATTACGGAAGATAATTTAGGTTGCGAATGAGGAAGTGTCATGCAGGCGATTGGTTCAAAAATCGTTCAAGAAAACCTAAGTCAACACTAGCCTGCGGCCCAACCGAAAGAGGAAGTCTTCGATTCACGCATCAATAATTCAAACATCAACACCACACAGACGGGAAGATCGTTGATATGAACCAGAGTTATCTTCTAATCCACAACAAGCAAGAATGCGATAAAGGACATAAGCATATGATCCTACTTCACAAACATTGTTGTACCTGAATAGGCTTGGGGCCGTACTTGAACAGAGCACCACGGAGCTGGTTCTTACGACTCCCCGGGCCAACCCCTTCGGTGGACACGGGGATCGAGGGAGCGCCGCCGCCAGAGCTGGACTTGATCGAGCGGCCGCGGACAATGCCCGCGAACCAGGAGGAAGACGAGGCGGATGAGGAGAAAGACGGAGAGGTGACGGAGGGATCCATCGCGCCCGATCTAATCTTCCCCTCTTCGATGCAGTCACCGTTGGAGGTACATACAAGGAGAAGGGGATGATGGATGGAGGATCTAAATGCCGCTTGCGTTGCGCAGGAGAGCTCTGAACGGGCAATTATATTAATATTTTTAAAGGATTGGAAATTGCCTAATTATGACTACCTGCAGACTTTCCTGAGTCGATGGAATTATCGAAGACACCATTAATCGGATCGGATCGGATCGGATCTGACGAGATATTACAATCAATATCGTGACAAATTAGAAGTTGACTGGCTCAACATCACGGCTTAAGTCTGGAGTAACTGACATGGCAGCCGCAATTTGAAGACTTAAGTGCCGGCTGATATGCGACTTGAGCCATGCATTCGAATGCGACAAGAAATATTTTCATTTTCATTTTTATTAATTTAATTTGAACAGCCAGCAAGCAGAACTAAAATTGGAGTTCGACCGACCGAATTAAGCAATTAAAATAAAAGATCAGTTAGATCTCAATTTGCGTTTGCCGTCTTTTGCATATCCGATTAATTCGATTTAACCTCTTAGAAGTAGATAAGAATCGTCCAACACTATTTTGCTCTAATTTTTTGATTCAAACTCCTCTTTCTTCGACTCTCCCACCCACCAGTATATGTGGTGGAGTTCAATAATAAATAAAGGCAGCGTAGCAATCTGCTGACGCAATAAAAAGGGTGACGGAGGCCAAAAACGTTGGTGCTGAAAAACACACGATTCCTTGATCCAGCTTGTTATCATGACCATCAAAAGTCTCTTGGTTCTCTAGTGTTCAAAACTTGTTCCATCAAATGTAAAACCTTCATGTTTAGTTTCTACATCGAGGTGCGTCAAAATCAATTTTTTAATGACATTATGAGTACCCGATGATTGTAATAGTTATTCACTCGACCTCAACTTTTTATGCTAATCATCATCAGACCTATTTATTCTCTCATTATGGCAAACCAAATAAAAGTACCTATTTAGAGCCAATATCCTTTTAATGCAATAAAAGTACCTATTTAGAGCCAATATCCTTTTATTTTTTTAATTTAATTTTTTAAAATATAATTTTCTCCGTAGGTATAAACACGGGTTACCAAACCATATAATCTTGCATTGTGTCTTCTGGTTTTTATTATCTATTTGTTGATTTTTATGATTTTACTTTTTGATAGTTAAGTCTTTTCTCTTCTCAACGAACTGCTATCAAAATCTGAAAGATTCGATGATCAAAAATTCAATAAAAACATCATTAGTTATTTTTATATATTTTTTCATGAAAAAATTTATGTAAGAAATAGTTTTATCCTATGATAAAGAAGGATGAATAATTTTCTTATTTAGTAAGACCTAATGAGAATATTATATTATAACCAAAATCGATACCAAAGAGAGGGTAAATTAGTATTTACTTAAAAACGTCGAAGATTTGAAAACTTTGTTCGATAAAATCTTATCGAAAATACATTTGAACTTAGAGAAAGTGTGAAGTATTAGCAGTCAAATCAGTAAGTAATATAAAGATAAAGATAAAGAATAAAAGGTATACCAATTTATAATAGTTCAATCATCATAACCTATATCTACTCTTAATTCCTTGTCCGTTGAGGTTACCGGCTTCCACTATTAATTTTCTTTAAATAAATAAAGATTAACTACCCTCTTACAACTATATTCTTCTTTTCATAGGTTTAAGAGATAATATTTATAGTTTTCTCAGCCCTCCCTTAAATAAAAATTACACTTAGAGAAGAGGAGGATTAACTTGGATCATATTCTTCTTTTCATAGTTTTCTCACTTGGATCATAAGTTTTTATTAAATTTTTTTACTTGGGTAAGCAAGAAAAATTATAATATTTGTAGGCCCCAAATGGTTTCAAAAATGGAGCCAAAAAATGTCTTATCCTGGGTTTATGAGGTATTAACGGTACCACCGCCTGACAACCCTGCTCTAGCGGTACTACCACTAGTCTGAGTGGTATGACCATCTGATAGGGCCTCGGAGACTGGGCTCTGGCAGTACCATCGCTCTGCCTGGGTGGTTTCATCGCCTAGCAGCATTAACTACCGACCGTACCACCACCCAGACTACTTGGGAGGCTAAGCTTCAGGTAGTTCCACCGTCGGCCCTAGTAGTGCCACCACCTAATGTGGCTCCAGGTCACTGAATAGGTCATCCATCGGGCCCAATTCAACCCAATTGGCTCTTAATTGAGTTAGTATGATTATTTCTTAAATTAACTCAAATTGACACCTAACTATAATAATTAAGGTTGAAACAATTATAATACAAGCAATCTTAGTTATCCGGCATGTCAATTGTTCATCTGAACTTCCGGTGAACTTCCGATGAACTCTTGACGAACTCCCGATGAGCTTCTAGTGCATCGTCTAAACCTTTGGTGTAATGCTCGATCCATCCGTTCTTGGCATATTGTTTGATTCTTTTGGCCTGATACCCGATCTTTGTTTTGTCTTTCCATGATCGTAGATAGTCATACATCACTTTTCTAAATACATGGATTAAATTATAAATCAATTAATTTCATTATCAAGATGTTAGGATCTAAGAGTGGCACTAAAGGGGGGGGGGGGGGGGGGGGGAGGGGATGGGTTGGTGAATTAGTGCAGCAAAAAAAAGCGTTGATTCCAAAAAAAGTATTTATTTTGATTCAATCTGTTTCGAAAAGAAACTAGACTTGAAAGCTTTTGTAAGAGTGCAAAGAGAAGGTTAAGGAAGTTTATAGTAATGTAAATTGTACAAATAGAAAAGCAAACTATAATTTAGAGTGGTTCGGTCGTTGTGACCTATATCCACTTCTCATTCCTCCTCCATCGAGGTCATCGGTATCCACTAATGGTCTTCCTTCAATAGGCGAAGACCAACCACCTCTTTATAGTGCTTTCTCTTTTTCTCGGGTTTAGGAGATAACCCTTACAAGTCTCACACCTCTCTTGAATGATCTCAACACTTAGAAAAGGAGGAGTACACTAGCACTTTTATAACATATTAACACTTCAAAGACTCAAGATTATGCCAATATTTTCATGCCCTTTCATGCAGAAAAGGGTGGGATATTTATAGGCCCAAATGGCTTCAAAATTGGAGTCAAAAAGTGTCTCATTCCGATTTTCTAAGGTACTGGCGGTACCATCACCATTATTGGGCGGTACCACTGCTTGACACCTAACACTAGGCGGTACCATCGCCTGATAGGGGCGGTATCACCGTTGGCAGCATTAATTGTCAGTGGTACCACCGCCCAAAACATTTGGGAAACCGGGTCTGCCAAGCTCTGACACCATCGACCGTGATTTCAAGTGCTGAATGGGCTATTTAATCCAGCCCAATTCAACCATGTTAAGGGCCCAATTGGCCCCTGATCGAGTTAGTGGGATTACCTTCTGATCCTAACTCAACTAATATCTTAACTATGATTAAGGCAAGCAATTAGTCTAGTATGTCAATTTTTCTTTCAGCGAACCTCCAGCGAACTTCTAGGCGAAACTTCCGACAAGCTTCCGACAAACTCCTGACGAACTCTCGATGATCTTTCGACGAACTCTTGGTAATCTTTCGATGTGCCTCCGGTGAACTTCCGATGAACTCTCGGCAAGCTCCCGACAGACTTCTGGTACATCATTAGAATCTTCAACTCTGGCCTATCATCGGCTTTATGCCTTACTGCTATCGTAGTTAATCATGCACACTTATCTCAACACATAGATTATGTTAAATAATTTATCAATTTATTGTATTATCAAAATATGAGATTTAATAATCTTCCCGTTTTTTATGATGACAACCAATTGGTAGAGTTAACTTTAACTCCCCCTATCTATATGTCATATTTTTAGAAAAGATATTTTTGAATTCAATACTTTTGAATTCAAGCATCAAACTGATAAGTTATTATTCAATCATACACAACATGATACTTATCATGATTCAATTCAAAATATGATACCATGTATCCATTTTCAAATTTTGAAAGATGATACAAATAACAATTCATCATGGTATCAATTATAAATAGCAAATTAAGCTCATGATACCTCATCATAACAATTTGATATGAAATCTGATACTAGGAATGAAACATTTAAAAGTAATCATGCCACATAAGTAATTATGCTACATTACGGTATATTTCAAGTAAACATTTGATATTTTTCAAGTATTTTTATTTGACAATTCCAATCATATTTCAAGCATTTATGATAAGATACAAGCATATTTACGATAAGATACATTGCATATATTTATAATGCCATTGCCATATTTTGGTATCATTTCCCTCCTTTGTCATCAATAAAAAGGAGAACAATTCAACAATGCAAGTGTGGTAAAAATTCAAGCAAGTTTCATACTAATTTATCTAATCGATATTGCATTGTTGCATGGTAATATTCAAAAGTTCTTAACATCAAAAGTTATCAACATTAAAGTGATCATAACAACATTAAAAGTTATCAACATTAAAGAGATAGATTCTCTCCCTTGTCATCAAAACTTTGCATGAAGAAGAGGATGGAAGGTAAGGAGGGAATCCAATCGAATTTGTGAAATGATTTGATTCAAAATATCATGTGAAATCATATCGTCATTCTTGTAAGTAATCATCACACACTAATATTCATTTTTCAAGGATTAAGATATTCATCGAAATTCATAAAATTCATCTTTCATGAGAAGAATAAAAAAGAATTCATGGGAGAGGAGTATCACATAAAAAAGAAATTCATGAATAGAACTTCATAATTCATAACCGTTTCTCATTAAAAATTTACAAGAGTTAAACCCGTGAAAGATGTATTTGTCAATGAAATCCATGAAGTGATTAAGTGTATCAAAAATCATTAAGCAATGAAGCAAGGGTATGAAGTAAACTTGATACCAAGGAAGATAAAAATGAAATAGATTCATGAAAGCCTCATTCATGAAATACATTACGAGAAAGATAGTCCAGAAAAGAAATACAACAGATTCATGCATTTAGACAATTTAACATTCCTAACTACCTTCTAATTAAATCAAATTGTTCTTCATTTATAGGTTTTGTAAAGATATCGGCCAATTGATGTTTTATATCAATAAATTCTAAAATTACATTATGATTATTAACATAATCTCATATAAAGTGATGTTTAATGTCAATAGTTCTAGTGTTCTGAATAGGATTTTTTGTTAAACATATTGCACTTGTGTTATCACACTTTTTAGGTATATTCTTCAGGTGAATTTCATAATCCTCTAAAGTGTTTTTCATCCATATAACTTGAGCACAACATGCACCTGCTGCAATATACTCAACTTCGATTATGGATAATGCAATCGAGTTTTGTTTCTTTGAAGACCAAGAGACAAGTGTGTGTCCTAAAAATTGATATATTTCGGATGTGTTTTTTCTATCTATTTGACGGCTAGCAAAATTAGCATCGGCATAACCAAGCAATTCAAAATTTTTAGATTTTGGATATTATAATCCTAGTTTAGGAGTTCCTTTTAGGTATCTAAAAATCTTTTTTACAACTTTTAAATGAGATTGCTTGGGGTTAGATTGAAACCTAGCATAAAGTTCTACGTTAAACATAATGTCTGGTCTAGTTGCGGTGAGGTATAATAAACTATCTATCATACCCCTATAAGTTTTTTTATCAAAGCTTTCTACACCTTCGTCAATATCTAACTTAGTGGAGGTACTCATAGGAGTATTAATAGCCTTTGAACTATCCATATTAAATTATTTTAGCAAGTCTAATATATATTTTGTTTAACTTATAAAAATATCATCATTAAGTTATTTGATTTGAAAGCCTAAAAAGAAAGTTAATTCACCTATTAAACTCATTTTAAACTCTTGGTTCATACTTTTGGCAAATGATTCACATAAAGATTCATTCATGGAATCGAAATTAATATTATCAACATAAATTTAAACAATAAGAAATTATTTTTAAAATATTTAATAAATAATATGATATCAACCTTGTCTTTAGAAAAATTATTTTGGATAAGAAATGAGCTAAGTCTCTCAAACCAAGCCCTTGGGGCTTGCTTCAATCCATAGAGAGCTTTAGTCAATTTAAACATATGATTAGGAAAATTATCATTCTCAAATCTGGGAGGTTGTTTAACATAAACTTCTTCGAAAATAAAGCCATTAAGAAAAACACTTTTAACATCCATTTGAAGCAACTTAAAATTATTACTACTAACATAGGTAATGAGCATCCTTATGGCTTCTAATCGTTCCACAAGAGCGAAGGTTTTTTCATAATCGATACATTCTTCTTGGTTGAAACCCTTGGCCACTAATCGAGCCTTATTTCTAACCATGATACGAAATTCATCTTGCTTGTTTCTAAAGACCCATTTAGTACTAATAACTAAATGGTCATTTGGCCTTGGAACAAGCATCTACATCTTATTTCTCTCAAATTGATTCAACTCTTCTTGCATTACGATAACCCATGAATCATCTTTCAAGGCCTCGTTAATGCATTTAGGTTCAATTTGGGGGAGAAAAGCGGCATTGGCACAAAAATTCTTAAGAGAAGAACGAGTTTGAGCCCATTTAGATGTATCTCCTAGGGTTAGCTCCTTAGGATGAGCATCTATATACTTCCAGTACTTGGGTAAGGATGTTTCGGAAGAAGATGCATCTATGTTGCTAAATGGAGAAAGGGTTTCATTTAAATTCAAAGCATCAAAATCAACATCATCATCAAAATTATTTTTCTTAACTTTGAAATCTTTATTAAAAACAAAATGAATAGACTCTTCTATAACCAAAGTTCTTTTATTAAAAGTACGAAATGCTTTAGAAATAGAAGAATAGCCAAGAAAAATTCCTTCATCGGATTTTGCATTAAACTTTCCTAAGGCATCTTTTTCATTCAAGATAAAACATTTACAACCGAAAACTTTAAAATATGAAACGCTGGGTTTTTTGTTATTCCATAATTCATAAGGAGTTTTGAAAAATAATGATCTTACTAGAACCCTATTCATTACATAGTATGCTGTATAAATGGCTTCGGCCCAAAAGTATTTGGGTAGGCTATGTTCGTTAAACATGGTTTTTGTCATTTCTTGTAAATTTCTATTTTTTCTTTCTACTACTCCATTTTGTTGAGGATTTCTTGGAGTAGAGAAATTATGGTTGTATCCATTGTATTCATAAAAATTTTAGAAATTATAGTTTTGAAATTCACCACTGTGATCACTCTGAATTGGTGAAATCATAAAACCCTTTATATTTTGAATAAGTTTACAAAACTTTGAAAAATACCTAAAGCAATCACTTTTGTGTGCCGAAAAGTAAGTCCAAGTGCATCTACTATAATCATTCATGATGACAAAGGTGTATTTGCTACCTCCTAGGCTTGATGTACAATTGGTCTGAACAAGTCTATGTGGATCAATTGCAATGGTTTAGAGGTGCTTATTTAGTTCTTTGGTTTCAAACTACCATTTTTTGTTTTCCTAGTTGACATGCATTACACACATTGTCTCTAATGAACTTAATGTGAGGAATTCCTCGTACAAGTTCTTTAGATGAGATTTGAGAGATTAGTTTTATATTAGCATGACCTAATCACCTATGCTAAAGCCAAGCATCGTCATTCAAAACCGAAAAACACATTTCATTACAAAGATCATCAATGTCGATAGTGTATACATTATTTTGTTTTAGGGCAATCATAGATGTATATTTGTGTGGTTTTTTAATAATGCAAGCATTGGATTCAAATCTAATAATGTATCCTTTATCACATAATTGACTAATACTCAAAAGGTTATGTTTTAAGCCATCAACCAATAACACTTCTTTAATAAAAAAGTTGGATTTGTTACCTATGGTTCCTTTGCCATTGATTTTACCCTTGTTGTTGTCTTCGAATGTGACATATCTTTCGTCTAGGCTAGTGAGCTTAGAGAATTGAGATGGATCTTCGGTCATATGCCTTGAGCATCCATTATCAAGGTACCATCTCTTACTCCTATCTTATGATAGTAAAATATTTCTACAAAAAAGAGTGATTTTTAGGTAGCCATTTGACCTTGGTACCTCAAAAATTAATCTACTCAACTTATTATTTTACATAGAGTTCTTTATGGTTCCTTTAGGAATCCAAATCAATTTGTGTGGACTATATCTCTTAAGTGAACATTTATAGGCAACATATCCAAGTTTACAACAAAAGTTACATTTAGTGTAGGGTGATACATGCAAGGTAGGGCCTTTAACAAAGGTGGTTGGATTTTGGTGAGAGCTACTCACAAATCCGATTTTGCCTCTTCTATGAACTTAACCCTTATTGGCAAGAATCATGTTCAAGGACTTGCTACCAAGCTCAAACTTTTCTAAGGTTTCTTTGAGTAGCAAGTTTTCCTTTTTAAGTGTTTCTAATTCATCACATTTTGTACAAGGAGCTAAACTATCATCATGCTTAATTTTCAGTCTATCAAAATCACTAACAAGAGAAGTATGCTCCTTTTTCAAAGAGTTGTGAGCAACTTAAAAGCACTTAAAAGCTCATTGAAAAATAAATTTGCATCTAATAAACTACTTACCTCATCTCCGATAACCATTAGTGCGTAGTGAGCAACTTACTCGGTGTTGGTTGGCTCCTCTTCTTTGGATGCACTTGAGTCATCCTATTTTGCTTTAAGAGCCTTCTTCTTCTTTGGTTGCTTTTTCTTTGCTAGGGGACATTCGCTCTTAAAATGTCCCAGCTTCTTGCATTCATAGCATATTACTTGTTCTTTCTTGGGTTCAAATTTATTTTTAGTGTCATTTTAAATTTTATTTCTTTTTATGAATTTTTTGAACTTTCTTGTCAAGAGTGCCAAGTCATCATCAAAGTCCTCATCACTTGAATTTTCTTTCAAGTGGTCTTCTTGAGTTCTTAGTGTCATATCCTTTCTGTTCTTTAGAAGGTTGTTCTTAAGCTCTTCATGAGTATTACAAGTTATCTCATAGGTTATTAGTGACCCGATTAGTTCTTCGAGAGGAAAGATATTTAAGTCCTTGGCCTCTTGGATGATCGTTACTTTGGTCCCAACTCTTTGGAAAGGATCTTAAAATTTTATTAACAAATTTAGAATCCAATAAACTTTTACAAAGTCCTTTTAGACTATTGATAATATCCGTAAATCGGGTGTACATGTCTCCAATAGTCTCACTTGGTTTCATTTGAAACAACTCATAAGTATGGACTAAAAGATTAATTTTTGACTCCTTTACTCTACTAATGTCTTCGTGAGTAACTTTGAGTGTGTGTCAAATATCAAAAGCTATTTCACAAATGGACACTCGATTGAACTCGTTTATATCCAAAGCACAAAACAAGACATTCATAGCCTTGGCATTTAAAGCGAAAGTCTTCTTCTCTAACTCATTCCAATCGCTCATTAGAAGAGAAGACTTTTGAAAACCATTTTCTATAAGATTTCATAACTCAAAATTCATTGAAATTAGAAAAAGCCTCATTCTAGTCTTCCAATAGGTGTAATACATTCCATTGAACATGGGCAGATGTGTGATTTGTTAGGATCAAGAGTCGGTAATAAGAGGGGGGGCGGGGCGGGTGGGTGAATTAGTGTAGCGGTAAAATCACGTCAACTTCATAAAATCTTCGTATGATAAAAAATGTTCCCGACGAAAACCGATTTCGGAAACTTAACTTGAAAACGTTTTCGTAAAGATAGCTTGAAAGCATACGGAAGATGCGTAGTGGATGCAAAGAGTAAGTAAGAAGGTTTGCAGTTAAAGTAATATGCTAAATAGAAATGCAAACCAAAGAACACACCAATTTACAGTGATTCGGTCGTTGTGACCTATATCCACTCCACTGATTCCTCTTCCATCGAGGCCACTGGCATCCACTAATGATTTTCCTTTACTAGGCAAAAATTAACCTTCTTTTTATAACCCTGTTCTCCTTTTACCGGGTTTAGGAGATAACCCTTATAAGCACTCACTCTCCTCTTATAGAATTCTAACACTTAGACTAGAGCAGGATTCTCACAAGAGATTTCTACGATATTTTTCTACTTTTGAACTCTCTGTGCTTGTATTCTTTAACCAAGGATGAGAGGGGTATTTGTAAGCTCCAAGTTAAATTAACTTGGAGCCTAAAACTTTCCCATCTCGGGTTCCCTGGGCACGGGCGGTACCACCGCTTGGGGGGTAGTGCTGGTTGGTACCACCTCCCAGACTGGCAGTACCACTGCTTGACACCCTGCTAGGGGCGGTATCACCACGTGACATAGTCTCGAAGACTATGTCACGATGGTGAGACTTCTTGGAGCACTATTTGGGCCTCTTATTGGGCCCAACACAATTCTTACATGGGCCTAGCTAGCCCCTAATTGGGTTGGCCCAAATCTAAGCCCAATTACGTGCTAACTACAAAATCCTAAGACATTTGCTAAGCTAAACAAGTCCTTATGTCTATTCTTCCGGTGAGCTTCCGACGAACTTTCGACGATCTCTCGGCAATATTCCGACGGACTCCTAGCAAGCTCCTAGACTTCACGATAATCTTCTTGGCGAGTTCAGATGAGCTTCTCTGGCAAGCTCCGAGACTTCTTGGCTGGTTCTGCCAGAACTTCCGATGAACGTCCGGACTTCCGATGAACTCTCGAACTCCCAATGAAGTCGCGTCCTTGACTCCGGGATTTCATTTTGCTTCATGCCTTGCTGTTGTAGTTAATCCTACACATGTAAAACATACTTCGATCTAGACAATTAATACTAAGCATTAATCAAGTTGTCCGGCATGTCATTAATCCCTCGACGCTTCGTCCGATTCTTCGGCGCATTATCCTCTCTTACGACTTATTGCCTAATTGGCTAGTTAACTTCGCAACTCCGATATCCTTGATGCAATATCCACTATTCTTGGCCCGATGCCCAGATCCACAGCCCGAAGCCTTCTGTCGATACGTCAACCGATCCACCGGTCTAACGTCCAATCTTCTTATATGTTTTCCTCCAGTACAATATGATTTTTCCTACTTTAATTGTCTCATCCTGATCGAAGTATCCTGCGTCACTCAAAACGCAGATTAAAACATAAACATATATCGATTGGTTTCATCATCAAAATCCGAGATTCAACAATCTCCCCCTTTTTGATGATGACAATCAATCGGCAATGGAATTAACCTTAACTCCCGGAGTTTAAACAAACTCCCCCTATCAATATGCCTTATTGATAGAAACACTTGGATTTAAAAATCCAAGCAAACTTATCATGATCATGCATTGACATCAACATACTTCTCCCCCTTTGTCATCAACAAAAAAGAGAAGTCCAACTATTCATGTGTTTGGAAATATAAGTTTAACTCATTGCATGAAAAACATAATATCAAGTTTTCTCATCATACAATTTGAAACTAGAAAATTTAGCAAGTGTTACATCATGCTTAGAATATTCAAGCTATCAAGTTTGAGATATGCAAGTTTTACAACATACAAGCTAGCAAATTTAAAGATGTGCAAGTTGGCATATTTGCTTTTCTTTGCGATGTGCAAAATAGCAAGTTCTACATCATGCAAGCTAGCAATTTAGATATGTTCAAGAAAGTAACTCTTGTTTCTTGAAATATGCAAGTTTGTAACTTTTGCTAGGTGTGCAAGTTTAGCATGTTTTGCTTCTTAAGATAGGCAAGATAGCGATTTTTTATAATGTTCAAGATAGCAATTTTTGCCTCTTCTTGAAATGTGTAACTTAGCACACATTGCTTCTCTTGAGATTTGTAAGATAGCACTTTTGCTTTTGAGATAGCAACTCTTTGCTTCTTTTTAGATCACAAGCTAGCAATTCTAGCAAATTTTACATCATGCAAGGTAGCAAATTTTTTGTGATGTTCAAGATATCAAGTTCTTCTCCTTACAATTTTTGCTTTCTTCTTAAAGTATGCAAGCTAGCTAGCAAGCTAGCAAAATTTGCTCCCCCTATATCATTATCAAATAGAAGGAAAAATCTTTTACATCAATTTTCAGATTATGACAAAGGTAAGTATCAATCTTATTTGTGCATGATTATATATTCAAATTAAAACATGTATAATTTTAAAACCTTATATTTCATTTTTCATTATGAGCATATCATACATGATACTAAAGTATTCATGATACATCATTTTGGCAACAAATTATAGCATTTTAAATCATGATGTCAAATTATATTACATCCCATATTTCATGCATATTTTTATTTCATCATATTCATTTTATCTCATCAAGAAAAATTAATTAGGTGATGAAAACAAGGAGTTATACAAAAATAAATCATGAGAGATAAGATCATATAAATACCAAAAGACATGATTCATATATTAAATCTCCTTATAAATAAAATACCAACAAGAATCATAGGAGAACAATTAATGAAAAATCTTGATTCATAATAAATCTTAATTTGTAAATATCAAGGAATCAAGATCATGATTTGGATAAAAAATTATTCAAATTTAAAGCATCAAAATTATTTTCAAAGTCCAAGAGATTCGTAAAAATGATACAAATGGATTCATCAAAATCAATAAGATAGAGGAAAAATAATTTTCAAGAAAAATACTTTCCTCTCTTTTTGTTTCAACTTATTGATTGATGTCATACATACATGTTTTTTTCTTTAATGCCAAATCCATGCATCATTCATTAACGTCGAAAAAGAACTTTTAAAAGATCATAAAGTTTGATAATCACAAAAATCATCATGCATCATTTCGAAAGAAAAACTCATTAAGCATGATCATTATGCATTACTTTAAATCAAACATGATTTTATTTATTTTTAAAATATTCATCATGACAAACAAGCCAAAGAAACCATTAAACATAAAGCATATTCATCAATGATGGTTTCATTGGGCATAAGGCATTTTCAAACAAAATCATTTTATTATTAAACATGTAATTTTTATTTTCATTTTCGAAATTACTAGCATGATCCCATTTTTTTTGTATTTTTATTACATTTTTAAACATACAATTTTTTAAAAAATACTTTTTTAAAACTAAATAAATAAAAAAAGGAAATGCATCATGAAAAGCATCATGTAATTTCGAAATAAATTAAGGGGGTTTCGATTACCTCATCGTCGAAAGCCGTTAAAGTGTAGTTTGCCACTTCGCCTTTGTTGATTTTCTCCTCATCTTCGAAGGAGCTCAATTCATCCCAATTTATGTTCTTCTTCTTGCGTTCAAAGCAAATAGTTACATTCTTTTTGTTCTTTAATTTTTGCTTCATTAACCTTTTAAATTTATTTGTGAGGATTTCAAGTTCACCATCACTTGAGCTTATGCTCGAGTGGTCTTCAATTGTTCTATATCTGAAATCCTTCTTGTTCTTTGGAAGGTAGTTCTCAAGTTCTTCACATGCATTGCACATCATTTTATAGGTCATCAATGACCCGTAAGTTCTTCGAGAAGGAAATTGTTCAAATATTTTGATTCTTGTAAAGCCGTTACTTTTGAATCCCAAGTTTTAGAAAGTGAGCATAAAACTTTACTAACAAGTTTAAAATTTGAAAAAGTTTTACCAAGAGCTTTTAAATCATTGATGACAACCATAAAACGGGTGTACATGTCAATAACGGTTTCGCTTAGTTTCATATGAAAAAATTCAAAATCGTGCATTAAAAGGTTAATATTAGAATCTTTAACTCTATTCGTGCCTTCGTGTATGATTTCGAGAATATGCCAAATATCGAAGGTCATTTCGCACAAAGAAACCTGATTAAATTCATTTTTATCTAAGGCGCAAAATAGAGTATTCATAGCTCTAGCATTTAAAGAAAACGTCTTTTTCTCCAAATCATTCTAATATTTCATTGGAAGAGAAGACCTTTTAAAACCGAATTTGGCTATGTGCCATAAATCGAGATTCAATGAAAGCAAGAAAACTCTCATTCGAGTTTTCCAATAAGTGTAGTCCGTCCCATTGAAAAAAGGAGGACGAATGAGAGAGTGACCCTCTTGAAAGCCGAAAAGAACCATTTCTCTTAGGTGTTAAACCAATTGAGAAATCACGAGGCTCTGATACCAATTGTTAGGATCAAGAGTCGGCACTAAGGGGGGGTGAATTAGTGCAGTGGTAAAATCACGTCAACTTCGTAAAACCTTCGTATGATAAAAACTTTTTCCGACGAAAATCGATTTCAGAAACTTAACTTGAAAGCATTTTCGTAAAGCTAGCTTGAAAGCATACGAAAGATGCGTAGTGGATGTAAAGAGCAAGTAAGAAGGTTTGCATTTAATGTAATATGCTAAACAAAAATGCAAACCAAAGAACACACAAATTTATAGTGGTTCGATCGTCGTGACCTACATCAACTCCGCCAATTCCTCTTCTGTTGAGGCCACCGGCATCCACTAATGCTCTTCCTTTACTAGGCGAAGTTCAACCTCCTTCTTATACCCCTCTTCTCCTTTTATCAGGTTTAGGAGACAACCCTTATAAGCACTCACTCTCCTCTTACAGAATTCTAACACAAACTAGAGGAGGATTCTCATAAGGGATTTCTATAGCGTTTTTCTACTTTGAACTCTCTATGATTGTATTCTTTAATCAGGGATGAGAGAGGTATTTATAGGTTTTAAGTTGATTCAAACTTGGAGCCTAAAACTTTCCCATCCTGGGTTCCCCGGGCACGGGCGGTACCACCGCCCAATGTCAGTCACACTAACACTGCCCTGGGCGGTACCACCGCCCAGGTCTAGCAGTACCACTACTTGGGGGGCAGTGCTGGGCGGTACCACTGCCCAGTCTAGCAGTACCACCGCCTGGCACCTTGCCAAGGGTGGTACAACCGCCCAGACCGGCGGTACCACTGCTTGACATAGTCTCGAAGATTATGCCACGACGATGAGACTTCTCGGGATACTGTTTAGGCCTCTTATTAGGCCCAACACAGTTCTTACATAGGCCTAGTTGGCCCCTAATTTGGTTGGCCCAAATCCAAGCCCAATTATGTGCTAACTACGAAATCCTAAGACATTTGCTAAGCTAAACAAGTCCCTATGTCTATTCTTCCGGCGAACTTCCGACGATCTCTCGACAATGTTCCGGCAGACTCCCGGCAAGCTCTTGGACTTCACGATGATCTTCTTGGCGAGTTCCGATGAGCTTCTCTAGCAAGCTCCAAGACTTCTCGGCAGGTTTTGCCAAGAACTTCCGATGAACGTCCCGACTTTTGACGAACTCTTGAACTCCCAACGAAGTCGCGTCCTTGACTCTTGGACTTCATTTTGCTTCATGCCTTGCTATCGTAGTTAATCTTGCACATGTAAAACATACTTCGATCTAGACAATTAATACTAAGAATTAATCAAGTTGTTTGGCATGTCATTGGTCCCTCGACACTTCGTCCGATTCTTCGGCGCATTCTCCTCTCTTGCGGCCTATTGCCCAATTGGCCATTTGACTTCGCAACTCCGATATCCTTGGCGCAATATCTGCTCTTCTTGGCTCGATGCTCAAATCCACGACCCGAAGCCTTCTGTCGATACATCAACCGATCCACCGGTTTGACGTCTAATCTTCTAACATGTTTTCTCCCGACACAACATGATTTTTCCTGCTTTAATTGTCTCATCCTGATCGAATCATCCTGCGTCACTCAAAACGAAGATTAAAATATAAACACATATCGATTGATTTCATTATCAAAATCCGAGATTCAACATGATTGAATGACTCTCTTGGTTGCCGGAAAATACCATGTCTCTTGGGTTTCAAACCAAATAAGAGTGACCTTACTCTGATACCAATTGTTAAGATCAAGAGCGGCACTAAGAGGAGGGGGGGTGGTGAATTAGTGTAGTGAAAAAAGCATTGATTCTGAAAAATATTCATTTCGATTCAATCCATTTCGGAAAGAAACTGAACTTGAAAGCTTTCGTAAGAGTACAAAGTGAAGGTTAAGGAAGTTTACAGTAATGTAAATTGCACAAATAGAAAAGTAAACTAGAATTTAGAGTGGTTCGGTAATTATAACCTACATCTACTTCTGATTCCTCCTCCATCGAGGTCACCGGCATCCACTAATGGTCTTCCTTCAATAGGCGAAGACCAAACACCTCTTTACAGCACTTTCTCCTTTTCACGGGTTTAGGAGATAACCTTACAAGTCTCATACCTCTCTTGAATGATCTCAATACTTAGAAAGGGAGGAGTACTCTAGCACTTTTACAACACTTTAACACCTCAAAGACTCAAGATTATGCCAATACTTTCGTGCCCTTTCATGTAAAAAAGGGTGGGGTATTTATAGGCCCCAATGGCTTCAAAATTGGAGCCAATACGTATCTTATCCTGATTTTTTAGGGTACTAGCGGTACCATCACCTGACACTGGGTGGTATCACCACTTGACAGAACTCGGAGACTAAGCTCTGACGGTACCATTACCTGACAGGGGCGGTACCATCGCTCGAAAGGAGCGGTACCACCGCCCAGTCTTGGTGGTACCACCATTGAGAACACTTGGGAGATCGGGTCTGCCAAGCGGTGCCACCGCCGGTCGTGATTTCAAATGCTAAATGGGTTGTTCAATCCGGTCCAATTCAACCCTGTTAAGGGCCCAGTTGGCCCCTGACCAAGTTAGTGGGATTACCTATCGATCCTAACTCAACTAATGTTCTAACTAAGATTAAGGCAAGCAATTAGTCTGGTATGTCAAATTTTCTTTCGATGAACCTTTGGCGAACATCTTGGCGAAACTTCCGGCGAGCTTCTAGCGAACTCTTAATGAACTCTCGATAATCTGTTGAATCTCGGATTTTGATGATGAAACTAATTGATTGTGTTTAGATGTTTAACTGCATTTTGAGTGATGCAGGTCTACTCGATCGGAATTAGACAGTTAACGCAGGAGGAATTGACGTTGCGCCGGAGGAGATCACGTCAGGATATTGAACAGCAGAAGGCTTCGAACGTCGGGCATCGGGCTAAGGAGAGCGGAATTGCACCAAGGATATCGGGGTTGCGGAGGTCAACCGCCGATTGGGCAATAAGCCGCAAGAGAGGACGATCGCGCTGAAGAATCGGACGAAACGCCAACCAATGGCGTCTTAGGGCAGCGGAATATCGATTCAGCGTTGTAATAACTGTCTAGATCGGAGTAGAGTTTTGGCTTGCATGTGCAGGATTAACTACGATAACGATGAAGACATGAAGCGAAACAAAGTGCAAAGTCAAACACGAAGAATTCGTTGGGAGTTCAAGAGTTGACGGAAGTCCGAAGGATCGTCCGGGAACGCTGCCGGAACCAGCCGAGAATGAGTAGGGAGCTTGCCAAAGGGATTTTTGGAAGCTCGCCGGAAGGTTCGTGGGAAGTTCGCAGAGTTTGCGAGAAAGATCGGAGCTTGTCGAAGAAGCTAGTTGGAACTTCGCCAAGATCAAATCGTGAAGTTTAAGAGCTTGCCGGGAGTCCATGAGAATGGTTTTAGAGTTTATCGGAAGACCGCCGAAAGTTCGTAAAGTCAGGAAGAAGTCTAGACTTATGGACTTTGTAATAGCTTATATAATGTCTTTAAAATTCGTAGTTATCATGTTAATTAGGGTTAGGATTAGGTATTAATCCTATAACCCAAGTGGGGACTATAACACAGAGGCTGAAAAACACCGTGAGGCGGTGGAGAAAAAACAACAGAAGCGGGCTGAAAACACTATAGGCGGTGGCACCGCCTGGCTGAACAGTGGCACCGCCCAGCACCCCGAGTGCTGGGCGGTGACACCTCCTCAAGTGGCGGTGGCACCGCCAGCACACCAACGCTGGGGCGGTGGCACCGCTTTTCGGCGGTGGCACCGCCAAAGATCGGGAACCCAAAGAGGATTTGAATTTTGGAGCCCAAATTTTGGAGCCCAAATTTGAATCCTCTTGAGGCCTATAAATACCCCTCAAATCTCAGTTGAGATTACAACCTTTTGAGCAGCAAGAGTTTGAGAGAAAAATCTTAGAAAAGTGTTAGCTTTCTTTCTTTTCAATTTGCTAGTGTTCACCTCATCTCTTCTCGAAAATCTGTAAGAGAGTGAACCGCTTATAAAGAGTTGTAAGAGGGGTATTTACCCTTCCATTTCAAGAAGCTTGCTAGTGGAAGGTGGGAGCCTCATCGAAGAGGGGCCTCGCAAGTGGAGTAGGTCATTTGACCGAACCACTCTAAAATCGGCGTGATCTGTGGTTTGCGTTTCATTACTGTTATTTATATTATTGCAAATCTTCTTATATGCTCTGGTTCCTTATTACTTTTGCTGCGCATATTTAAGAATACGCTTTCAAGATTAAACTTGTCAAGTTCCGCTCTCTTCATATGAAAGATTTTTTATAAAACCGAAGTTTTTATCCGCTGCACTAATTCACCCCCCCCTCTTAGTGCTGCTCCGATCCTAACATAATCTTCCGATGAACTCTCGGCGATCTTTTGATGAACTCTTGGCGATCTTCCGACGAGCCTCTGGTGAACTTCCGATGAACTCTCGACGAGCTCCCAATAGACTTCTGGTACATCGTCCAAATCTTCGACTCCAACCCATCATCTGCTTTATGCCTTACTACTATTGTAATTAATCTTGCACACTTATCTCAACACATAGATTAGGTCAAATAATTCACTAATTAATTTCATCATTAAAATCTAAGATTCAACACAAGATTCAATAATATCTCTCTTTTTTATTATGACAATTAATTGATGACGGAGTTAACCTTAACTCCCCCTATATATATGCCGTATCAAAATAAGGCAAACTTGAATTCAAAAGAAAAAGTAACTTTTGAATTCAAGTGAAACAATTTTGATTATATACATCATAGTTTCAAAACATTACAACTCATTATCACTTCATGCATGATACCAAAAATAAATCAATATCACTTTGGGCATAACATATATGACTCATCATCACTTCATGTATAATACCAAAAATAAATCAACATTACTTTGGCATAACATACATGATATCAAAACATTAAAATTTTCAATTATTCATCATTATTTCTCCCCCTTTGTTATCAACAAAAAGGAGAAAAGCTAGCAAGTTAGAACATGCAAACTAGCAAGTTTTAAGATGTGGAGTTTAGCAAATTTTTTTCTCATTGAGATGTGCAAAATAACAACTTTTGCTTCTTGAAATAGGCAAGCTAGCACTTCTCTTTAGATGTGCAAACACTTTCGGTTCTCTTGAGATGTGCAAGCTAGCATTTTTGCTTTTCTTGATATATTAGCAAGTTTTTTTCTCCCTTTATCATAAAAAAAATAATAAGAAGAAGAAGAAGAAGGGAGGAACTTATTCATCACATAAAAAATCAAGTCATAAGTACCGAAAGTCTATGAATCAAAGTTCTACTTCTATAAATAGAAAGAGAAAGGATTCATCGGAAATGAAAATCACATAAAAGATCAATTATACTAAAAATCTATGAATCAAATATATTCTTTTGTAAATAGTAAGAGGAAGAAATCATAGTAAGCAATCTTGATTCAAGAGAAAGCTCCAAGTTAAGAACATCGAGAAATCAAGAGAAGGATCATGATTCGTTCCAAAGAAAATCTTCTCTTTAGCAAAAGGAAGTGTTAAAGGATATGATCTTGATTTGAAAGAAAACTTAAGACATGAAAACTAAGAAATCAAGATAATGATCCGAAAAATATATAATAAACATTCATGCATCTGAAAGATTTAACATTGCATTTGGAAGATTTAAAATGCCTATTTCTCTTGTAATAAAATCAAATTGCTCCTTTTTCAATGGTTTTGTAAAATATATACTAGTAGATGCTTTGTACGAATAAATTCTAAAGATATGTCATGATTATTAATATAATTTCTAATAAAATGATGTCTAGAGTTAATATGTTTAGTTCTAGAGTATTGAATGAGATTCTTTGTTAAACATATTATACTAGTGTTATCATATTTTATATAGGAATGTTTTTCAAGTAAAGTCCATAGTCTTCTAAAGTATTTTTCATCCAAATAACTTATGCACAATATACACCTGCTGTCAGCATAGATTTTAGATAATGCAACAGAATTTTGTTTCTTGGAAGACCAAGAAATAAGTGCATGACCTAAGAGTTGACATGTTCTAGATGTGCTTTTTTTATCTATTCTACATCCAATAAAATCAGCATCGACATAAGCAATTAATTTAAATTTTTTTAATTTTGGATACTATAATCCTAAATTAAGAGATCATTTTAAATATCTGAAAATCCTCTTAATAGCTTTTAGGTGAGATTGCTTGAGATTAGATTAAAATCTAGCCCATAATCCAACACTAAATATAATATCAAGTTTAGTTGCTATGAGGTATAGTAAACTACATATCACACCCCTACAAGTTTTTTGATCAAAATATTTTCTATCAATGTCCATATCTAATTTTGTGGAAGTATTTATTAGTGTATTAATAGCCTTAGAACTATCCATATTAAATCATTTTAATAGATCTAACGCATACTTAGTTTGACTAACAAAGGTTTCATACTAAGTTACTTAATTTGTAATCATAAGAAAAAAAGTTAATTCACTCATTAAACTCATTTCGAATTCTTGGCTCATACTATTAGCAAAAGATTCACACAAAGACTCATTTGAAGAACCGAAAATGATATCATCAACATAAAGTTGAACTATAAGAAAATTATTTTTAAAATATTTAATAAATAATGTGGTATCTATTAGGATCAAGTCGGCACTAAGAGGGGGGTCAATTAGTGTAGTGAATAAAAACGGTGTCGGTTCAAAAAATCTTCTTTTTGATAAAATCGATATTGGAAATGTATTTAACTTGAAATCTCATTCATATATGTAGTGAAAGTAGTAGGCAAGTAAAGCAGTTTGCAGTAAAGGTAAATTGCTCAAATATAAATACAAACTGATTTTTATAATAGTTCGGTCGTCGTGACCTACATCTACTCACGATTCCTATTCCGTCGAGGTCACCGGTATCCACTAATGGTCTTCCTTCAACAATTGAAGACCAATCACATTCTTACAACTCTATTCTCCTTTTGCAAGCTCAAGAGAGAATCTTTACACCCTCACTTTCTCCTCTCTTAAACCACACTAACTCTTAGAGCTTGAGAGGAGTTCTCATAAGATTATAATAATATTTTTCTACTTTTTTGCTCTCAATTCTTATGTATGTTAACCAAGGATGAGAGGCATCTTTATAGGCCTCAAGTAGATTCAAACTTGGAGCCTCAAAGTGTCTCATCCTCGGTTTTCTGGGTATTGACGGAACCACCGCCTGCAGCACTAACACTAGATAATACCACATACCAATCTAGCGGTACCACTACCTAAAAGACTATGTTTGGGAGGTACCACTGTACAGACTGGTGGCACCACCGCCTGATACAATCTCGGAGACTATACCTCGTAGATTGAGCCACCGATGGTGCTACATGTTGAGTCACTATTTAGGCATTTCACTTGGCCCAACACAACCCAAACTTGGGCGCAATTGGCTTCTAATTGAGTTGGCCTAATTCCAACCCAATTATGTGCTAACTATAAATTTTAAGGCATATACTACGCTAAATAAGTCTGGTAAGTCTAGGTTTCTTCCGACGAGCTTCTAGCGATCTTCCAGCGAACTTCCGACGATCTCTCGGTAATGTTCCAACAGACTCCCAGTAAGTTCCTGGACTTTATTGCTAGTCATAGGTGCCCAGCAAGCCAATCACGTGAGTGATGGCACGTGTGACTTGATACAGAATCTTTTTGCTTATTATATTTTGGCGTATATCACTTTATAACTATTGCATAAATGCATATATATATTGTGATGTCCTTGGATTTGTGCAATGGGAATCGGATCGTGATGAGATTACGATAATGAGATCGATTCACCTTTAAACACATATCCTAAATAATCCCGGTCATAGGTTACTCGAGAGGGACATCGTGATAACCGGATAGACTGGGTGTGTTTGTATACCCGTCCATATGATGGATGCAGGCTGGTCTCATAGCTGCTTTCGTGTAGGGACACTAGGGATACAAAGATGCAGTGCTCATTGGAGAATGAGTTCTTGATTGATCCGCTTACGGAATCTTTGGATGGTTGATGATGCCTTATTGTCGACATCGATTTTCAGTAGTCCTAGTGGTGTATCGGTCCTTAAACTTGAGACACCAAGGATGTCCCCTGTATGAGTGCTCCACTCTTTGATACCAGACTTATAGGTTTGGCTGTCCCGCATCTAGTACAATTGGTCATTGGGAATGGTAGTCGACCTTACGAGGGCTATTGAGTGTCGATAGAGGATCATCCACTCTCGGCGTCATGAGAGGAATATCCCATGTGTTCTTGCTCGGACAAATCCCGGCGGGGTCATTCGGGTTGAGAGAGAAAGAGTTCTCGGGAGAATCCGATTAGAGCGAGACTTCGAGTAGAAACCGTATGGGTGTGACAACACCATGCTCGATATATCTGGTCTCTCGGGATATTAGATGGATGAGGGACTATAGATACATGGTAAGCGAGGACAAACAGGTCCAATGGATTGGATTCCCCCAGATCGATGCGGGGACTACGGCATAGTGGCCTAGTACGCCTCAGAGTCGATGAGTCAAGTGAATTATTACTGAGATAATAATTCACCGAAGTTAAAGGAGTTCTAACAGTATGACTCACAGCCAACTTCGATATTGGGCCCAGAGGGTCACACACATATGGTAGGCAGGCATTGGCGATGAGTAGAGGTTCTGATATGAGATATCCGCCGAAGCCCTTGTCTTATTGGATGCAGATCCAATACCCACTAGGGAAGGACCCATTAGGGTTTGACACGGGATCTCTATAAATAGGGAGGGATTCATGACCTCATAGGCTAGAGTCTTTGCTTGCCCTTCCTATTCTCCTCTCCCTCTCCACCTCGGAGGCCTGGAGTTTTGAGGAGGGTCGCCGCAACCCCTGCTGTGTGGATCACCGCCAGAGAGGAGGACGCTTGACCTCCTTCACCCTCTCCTAAGGATCTGCAAGGAAACAGGGGATATCTGATCTCCCTAGGTAACACAATCTCTATACGCAGTTTTGTGTTTTATGGATTTTTGGCAAGACCAATCTTCGCGACGACGAACAACATTTTTTTTTGGGAATCGGGATTTTTTTTTTCTTGTTCTTCCCGCTGCGATATGATGTCGCCCCTTGATTTCCCAACGGTGGTATCGAGCCGGGTTGTTTGTGCGAATGATTGGTTTTGAACTGCGTGTGTTGTGTTTAGGAAGAATATTGGCGTCAAAATCATTGACATAAAAGCGAGGAAGGGCAGCAACAGTTGCTGTCCTCGATCTGCATGTCGGCAGCCACCGGCAGCAGAAGCTGACCGCGGCAGCCAGCGACAAATACGGCCAGGCGCGCGAGCTGGCCGGTTCGCAGCTGAATGGCCGGTACGGCTTAAAGCCAGACTTCTTCCGCCGCATGGGCAACCCACCCAGGCAGAGGGCGCCCCAGGGTGGCGCCTGCCGCCAGGAGGGCAGCGACGCCATCACCGCGCCCTGCTGGCGAAACCCCCCCCACATTGGCGGTGCTGGGGGGACAACGATCGCCATGCGGGCCGGCGCCCAGGGCGCCAACCTGCAGGGCAGCACCGCCCAGGCGGGCGCCGCCCCCGGCAGAACTGCCATGAGGGGGCGACGCCACGGGCGCCACAGCCGCGGCACTGGCCGCCGGTAGGGCCCACCTTATGGCAAAGCGGCGCCCGCCATCGCCGCCTGAGCCACCGCCAGCAGGGTGGCGGCAGCGGCGGCAGCAGCGAAAGGGCATTAGGATTTTCTGGAAAAAAGACAATTTTGCCCATCGGAATTTGAGAAATTCCAGTTTCTGTCTTTTGTCAAAATTACGAAAATACCCTTAGGAATTGAGAAATTCCCTATATGTCCCTAATTTCAGAAAAATATTAATTAATTAAAAGGTTTAGTTGATTATTATTTTTTATTATTATCTAGTAGTCCTACATGATGATGATTATTTATACATGTGATGTATGATGTGTGGACGGATGATCATGGACCGTGTGATGTGTGTACTTGTGATTATTATTATTGAGGTCTGCGAACCTCCATTATATTTCTCGTTTATTGTCGGGCCTGCGTGCCTATGATTAGTTGTAATCACATGAGGAGGTGCAGCGGGAGCGTGGATGCGATAGCGGGACCCACGAGACGGACGATCGTGATGCATGAAGATGCATCAAGATGTCGACGAAACCGACGAGGACGAGATGAACGATCACAGGGCATGGAGATGCACCGTTGCGCACATAGATCTTGATATGAGTGATTAGGCCTACTGGCTCGGGCCTAATCATATTAGGTTGTGGTCCATGATCATCTGATGTGATTGCTTATACACATACTAGATATGTATATATATTTGCATGCGATGTAGATATATATTAAATATGTATATGTGTGATATGTCATATTAGGAGACCAAATTATAGAAACATCTCTCGATAATATTAAGTCGGTAAACGTGAGGCAATTAGATTGACCCACGTGACCTTCCATCGTTATGAGTAGGAACCGATTCCCGGTATAGGTTGAGTTGGTCGAGTCCCTCGAGACTCACCTATATCGCGATTCGCTATCTTGCTTACGACATAGAGATGTCACCGGTGACCTGAGGACATGGTATGCTTGGTCGAGTCCCTCGAGGGTATATCATCAAATCAGACTCATCTTGTAACGAAGGTGTTGACTTAACCGAGCATCATGGTTGGTCGAGTCCCTTGAGGCCATGGTGATTCTGGAGGCCGAGCAGGGGACGGGAATCACAAGGAGTTGTGATCGGCAAGAGTTGCCTACCTTTTAGGCTTAGTGTGATTGATCGAGTCCCTCGAGGTTACACTAAAGACGCCGATTGAATCCTCGATCCCCACTAGAAGTTCATTTGGAGACTTCCGTTTCACATCTTTGAGGGTGTCGCGTGACTCGTTAGTAAAATAGTGGGAGCATATTAAGATAGAAGTCCATATCTTGATAGTTTATTTCTTGCAAAATCTGCATGTTATTCATTTTCGCTACATCTTTATTTTCAGTAAATGTCGCTTTCAAATCCCTTTACGTGGCATACTTGATGTCAACCGCCTTTATTGGTCCAAATTATACGGATTGGCTCAGTAACTTGAGAATTGTTTCTCAATGGCGGAGAAAATCGTAATACGCCTTGATACAGTGATGCCTACGCCGAAGAAGGGCAAGCGAGGATGAGATCGCTTCCTTCGTGAAGTACATTGATGACTCCACTCTTGCTCGATTGCTATATGTTGGGCTCTATGACTCAGAGTTTCTGAGAGACAACATGAAAAGATGGATGCCAGATCCATTCTCCTACATGTCCGAAAATTGTTTGAGGAATAGGGAAGGACTCAATGATATGAGATATCCAAGAGCCTTTTCCGCTCTAGGATGACTGAGGGGACACCGGTTCAGAACCATGTCCTAAAGATGATTGAGTGGATAGAGAAACTCACGGGTCTAGGAATGGTCCTAGAGGATAACTTGTGTGTGAACATTGTGCTTCAGTCCCTACCAGATTCCTTTTCACAGTTCATAATGAATTTTAATATGAACAAGCTTGAGGTGACTCTCCCAGAGCTCCTAAATATGTTGAGGGAGGTAGAGAGTACTATTAAGAAAGAGAAGCCAGTTCTCTACACTGGTGAGACCAGAAAAAAAAAGGAAAGCAGAAAGGTCCCTTAAGAAGGGAAAGGGCAAGGGCAAACAAGGTAAAGCAAAGGTTGCTAAGAAAGACCCAGCAAAGGACAAAGGCCAGTGCTTCCACTGTGGTAAAGATGGGCATTGGAAGAGAAACTGCAAAGAGTACCTTGCAGAAAGGGCGAAACAAAAGCTTGATGAAGCTTCAGGTACATTCATGATCAGTCTTCATTTGTCAGACTCTTATGATAACACATGGGTATTGGATACCGGTAGTGCTTATCATATATGCAATTCGTTGCAGGTTCTGGCAAGGCCTAGGAGACTACAGAGAGGCGAGATGGACCTCAAGATGGGTAATGGAGCAAAAGTTGTTGTATTAGCTGTTGGCGAGGTCGCCCTACATCTGCCTAGTGGAGCTTTTATTGCATTAGATGCATGTTATTTTGTTCCTTCTATTATCAAAAACATTATCTCCATTTCATGTTTAACAGTTAGTGGATATAAATTTGTTTTTGAGAACAATGGTTGTTCGATATTATTAGATGATAAGATCATCACGAAAGGAACATTGCATAATGGTTTATTTATGTTAGACATCACTCCACATATCATGAATGTAAATGTGTCCAAAAGGAAATGAGATGAGTTGAACAGTGCATACCTGTGGCATTGTAGGCTAGGTCACATCCATGAAAGAAGGATTCAAAAGTTGCTAAATAATGGATATCTAGATCCATTCGACTATGTGTCATATGCGACTTGTGAGCCTTGCATTCATGGAAAACTGATCAAATCTCCATTTAGTAGAATCGAGAGAGAGCCAATGAGTTGTTGGAACTCATACATAATGATGTATGTGGACCCATGTCAACTCATGCCATTGGAGGTTACTCCTACTTCATTACATTCTTGATGATTTCTCAAAGGTATGGATATGTGTACTTAATGAAGTACAAGTTTGAGGCCTTTGAGAAATTCAGAGAGTATAAGAATGAGGTGGAGAACCAGACTGGAAAGAGTATCAAAACTCTTCGATCGGATCGAGGAGGTGAATACTTAAGTCTGAGTTTACTCGGTTCCTCAAGGACCATGGGATATTATCCCAATGGACACCTCCTTATACACCTCAGCTCAATAGTGTCTCTGAAAGGAGAAATCGTACATTATTAGATATGGTACGGTCCATGATGAGTTTATTTGACCTACCCATCTCATTACAGGGATATGCCCTAGAAACCGCAGCTTACCTTTCGAACAGAGTTCCAACTAAGTCGGTAGTGTCTACACCATATGAGATATGGAAAGGGAAGAAGCCTGATCTTAAGTTTGTTAAGATCTGGGGCTGCCCTGCCCATGTTAGAAAACACAACCCGATAAGTTAGAATCAAGGAGAGGCTTGATGCAAATATGTGGGATACCCCAAGGAAACTTGTGGGTATTATTTCTATCATCTCGAGGACCAAAAGGTCTTTATAGCTAAGAGAGCAGTGTTCCTTGAGAAGGAACACATTCTTTGACGGAGACAGTGGGAGAATGATAGAATTGGCGAGGTTGGAGAACCAAGCTCAAGCACCACTCTGACCCGAAGTTTGTTCAGGTACCTAATACACAAGTATCAACGTTACCTTGCAGGTCCGATAAAGTATCCCATCCTCTGAGAGATATGTGGGACATATTAGAGCAGAGGATGTAGAGGATATTGATCCTCGGACCCTACGAGGAGGCTATTATGAGTATAGACTCCGGGGGAAATGGAAAGAAGCCATGAATTCGAGATGGATTCTATGTACTCCAATAAGGTTTGAAACCTAGTTGATGCTAGAAGGTATTGTACCCATCGGTTGCAAGTGGATCTTTAAGAAAAAAGATGGGAGTAGATGGAAAGGTAGAGACCTATAAAGCAAGGCTAGTGGCTAAGGGGTATCGTCAAAGGCAAGGTGTTGACTCGAATGAAACTTTCTCACCTGTAGCAATGCTAAAATCCATCAGAATTCTATTGGCTATTGCAGCACACTATGATTATGAGATCTGGCGGATGGATGTGAAAACCGCATTCCTCAAGCGGGAACCTCGAGGAGGAGGTGTATATGATGCAACCTGAGGGATTCATGTCCAAGAACTGCCCTTGATAAGGTGTGTAGGTTGCTTAGATCCATTTATGGACTAAAGCAAGCTTCCGAAGTTGGAACATAAGATTTGATGAGGCAATCGGATCTTATGACTTCAATTAAAACGAAGATGAGCCTTGTGTATACAGAAAGGTAAGTGGGGGCGCTATCACCTTTTTGGTGTTATATGTGGATGACATCCTCATCATTGGGAATGACATAGAAATGCTATCCACAAGAAAGGCTTGGTTATCTAGACACTTCTCCATGAAGGACTTAGGGGAAGCATCTTATATCTTGGGGATTAGAATCTATAGAGATAGATCCAAGAGGATGCTTGGCTTGTCCCATCCAGTGTACATAGAAACTATTGTCAAAAAGGTTTGGCATGGAAAATTCCAAGAGAGGTCTCATCTAGATGAGACATGGGATATCGTTTTCTCTGAATATGTCCCCAAAGACTCCAGAAAAGAAAGGCGAACTTGGATATGATACCTTATGCCTCAGCAATAGGGTCTATCATGTATGTCATGCTATGTACTAGGCGATATAGCGCATGCTCGAGTGTCACGAGCAGGTATCGGCGGATCCGTGCTTGGACCTTTGGAAAGCAAGTAAAGTGTATCCTTAAGTACTTGAGAAGGACTAAGGATCTTTTACTAGTATATGGAGGTAATAGCCTTAAGGTTGAAGGCTACACCGACTCAAGTTTTCAGTCGATGTCGATGATAGCAAGTCGAATTCAGGGTATGTGTACACCTTGAATGGAGGAGCAGTGTCTTTGGAAGAGTTCCAAGCAAGATACCACTTGCCGACTTCGACCACGAGGAGGAGGAGTACATTGCTACATCAGATGCAGCAAAAAGGGAGTCCGGGTGAAGAAGTTCATCACAGATTTGGGAGTCGATACAGATAGCGACAAGTCGACTTCCTTATATTGCGACAACTATGGGGTGATTACTCAAATAAGGGAACCCGGGTCTCATCGAAGTGTTAGGAGGTTCCGGCTTATAAGAGAGATCGTAACCGAGGAGATGTAGTAGTGGAAAGAGTTCCATCCGAAGATAACATTGCAGATCCACGACAAAGCCGTTGTCTCATTTTGTCTTTGGCGTCACGGGGTCCGATGGGGATGGGACACATAGGTGATTGGCTTTAGGTCAAGTGGGAGATTGCTAGTCATAGGTGCCCAGCAAGCCAATCACGTGAGTGATGGCACGTGTGACTTGATACAGAATCTTTTTGCTTATTATATTTTGGCGTATATCACTTTATAACTATTGCATAAATGCATATATATATTGTGATATCCTTGGATTTGTGCAATGGGAATCGGATCGTGATGAGATCACGATAATGAGATCGATTCACCTTTAAACACATATCCTAAATAATCCCGATCATAGGTTTTCGAGAGGGACATCGTGATAACCGGATAGACTGGTGTGTTTGTATACCGTCCATATGATGGATGCAAGCTGGTCTCATAGCTGCTCATGTAGGGACACTAGGGATATGAAGACAGTGCTCATGGAGAATGAGTTCACTGATTGATCCGCTTACGGAATCTTTGGATGGTTGATGATGCCTTATTGTCGGACATCGATTTTCAGTAGTCCTAGTGGTGTATCGGTCCTTAGACTTGAGACACCAAGGATGTCCTGTATGAGTGCTCCACTCTTTGATACCAGACTTATAGGTTTGGCTGTCCCGCATCTATCTGTGGTGGTCATTGGGAATGGTAGTCGACCTTTACGAGGGCTATTGAGTGTCGATAGAGGATCATCCACTCTGGCGTCATGAGAGGAATATCCCATGTGTTCTTGCTCAGACAAATCCCCTGGCCAGGGTCATTCGGGTTGAGAGAGAGAAAGAGTTCTCCGGGAGAATCCGATTAGAGCGAGACTCAGTAGAAACCGTATGGGTGTGACAACACCATGCTCGATATCTGGTCTACGGGATATTAGATGGATGGGGACTATAGGTACATGGTAATCGAGAGACAGACAGGTCCAATGGATTGGATTCCCCAGATCGTCGGGGACTCTGGCGTAGTGGCCTAATACGTCCAGAGTCGATGAGTCAGTGAATGAATTATTGAGAGATAATAATTCACTTGAGTTAGAAGGAGTTTCGGCAGGTATGACTCACGGCCAGCTCGATATTGGGCCTAGAGGGTCACACACATATGGTAGGCATTGCGATGAGTAGAGGTTGGATATGAGATATCCCGTGAAGCCTTTGTCTTATTGGATGCAGATCCAATACCCACTAGGGAAGGACCCATTAGGGTTTGACACGGGATCTCTATAAATAGGAGGGATTCACAGACCTCATAGGCTAGAGTCTTTGCTTGCCCTTCCTATTCTCCTCTCCCTCTCCACCCAGAGGCCTGGAGTTTTGAGGAGGGTCGTCGCAACCCTGCTATGTGGATCACCACTAGAGAGGAGGACGCTTGACCTCCTTCACCCTCTCCTAAGGATCTGCAAGGAAACAGGGATATACGATCTCCATAGGTAACACAATCTCTATACGCAGTTTTGTGTTTTGCGGATTTTTGCGCACCAATCTTCGCACGACGACGAACATCTTTTTGGGAATCGGGGATTTTTGTTTTCTTGTTCTTCCGCTGCGCATATGATGTCGCCCCCTTGATTTCCCAACATTTATGACGATCTTCTTGGTGAGTTCCGATGAGCTTCTTTGATAAGCTCCTGGACTTCTCGGTCAATTCCGGAAGAACTTTCGATGAACGTCCAGACTTTCGACAAACTATCGAACTCCCAACGAAATCTCATTCTTGACTCGGAGACTTCATTTTGCTTTATGCCTTGATCACAATTGTAGTTAATCCTATGCACTTAAAACCTACTTTAATCTAGATAATTATTATTAAGCTAATCAAATATTGTCTAGCATGTCATTGGTTCATCAATGCCTCATTTGATTCTTTGGCGCATCTTCCTCTCTTGTAGCCTATTGCCCAATCGGCTAGTTGACCTCCACAACTCTGATTTCCTTAGCGTAATTTCTGCTCTTCTTGGCCCGATGCCCGATCCCATGGCTCGAGGCCTTTTGTCGATACGTCGATCGATCCTCCGGCTCGACGTCCAATCTTCTGACATGTCCCACTCCATCTCAACATAATTCTTCCTGCGTCACTTAAAACGTAGACCAGATACAATATCAATTAGTTTCATCATCAAAATCCGAGATTCAACAATATCTACCTTGCCTTTTAAAAAATTATTCTTAATTAGAAAGGAACTAAGTTTCTCAAACCAAGCCTTTTGAGCTTGTTTTAAACTATAGAAAGCCTTAGACAAATTAAAAACATGATTCAGAAAAATAGCATTATCTAATCCGAGTGATTATTCAACATAAACTTCTTCGAAAATAAAGCCATTAAGAAAAGCACTTTTAACATCCATTTGAAATAACTTTAAATTATTATAACTAGCATAGGCAAGGAATATCCTTATTGTTGAATCTCAGATTTTGATGATGAAATAAATTGGTAAATTATTTGATCTAATCTATATGTTGAGATAAGTGTGCAGGACTAACTACGATAGCAGTAAGGCATAAAGCAGATGTTAGGTCAGAGTCAAAGATCAGATGATACATCAAAGATTCGAACGATATGCCGGAAGTTTGCCGGAAGCTCGCCGAGGGTTCATCAGGAGCTCGCCGAGAGTTTGTCGAAAGTTCGCTGAGAGTTTGTCGGAAGTTCACCGGAAGATCGTTGAGAAGTTCGCCGGAAGAACACTGAGAGAACAATCGACATACCGGCCAGAGATTACTTGTTTAAATGTCTTAATTATAGTAGTTAGACCTTAAGTTGAGTTAGGATTGGGAGGTAATCTCACTAACTCAGTTAGGGGCCAACTGTCTCTTAACAGGGCTAAACTATGTCGGTTGAATAGCCCATTCAACACCTGAAGTCATGGCCGACAGTGGAACCGTCTGCAGACTCAGTCTCCCAAGTGGTATGGGTGGTGGTACCACCAGAGCTTGGTCTCCGAGCTATGTCAATCGATGGTACCATCCAACGTTAGAGTGTTAGGTGATGGTACTGTCAATACCCCAAAAATTCGGGATGAGATAATTATTGGCTCTAATTTTGAAGCAATTGAGACCTATAAATACCCCACCCTTTTCTACATGAAAGGGCATGAAAGTGTGAACAATATCTTGAAGTCTTGGGGTGTTAAAAGTATTGTAAAAGTGATAAAAGACCTCCTCCACCCTTTTTAGTGTTGTGATCATTCAAGCGAGGTGTGAGCCTTGTAAGGGTTATCTCCTAAACCTGTGAAAGGGAGAAAGGGCTGTAAAGAGGGTGATTAGTCTTCGACCATTGAAGGAAGACCATTAGTGGATGTCGATGATCTCGACAGAGGAGGAATCGGAAGTGGATGTAGGTCACAATGACCGAACCACTATAGATTCCAGTGTGCTCATTTCCATTCTGCTTTTTACTACTAGTTCATTTACTTTAAAGTCAAGCACTTTTCGAAATTGGTTTTTAACGAATGAATGTTGTAAAAAATTGATGATTTTTCCACTGCACTAATTCACCCCCCCTCTTAGTGTCGCTCTAGATCCTAATAATTAGTATCAGAGCAAGGTCACTCTCGTTTGGTTTGAAACCTAAGAGAGATGATATTTGCTAGCAACCAAGAGGGTCATTCAATTACACGTCCACCCATGTTCAATGGGATGGATTACACCTATTGGAAGACTAGAATGAGGATTTTTCTAATTTCTATGGATTTTGAGTTATGAAACATTATGAAAAATGGCTTTCAAAAGTCTTTTCTTCCGATGAACGATTGGAATGAGCTGGAGAAGAAGACTTTCGCTTTAAATGCTAAGGCTATGAATGCCTTATTTTGCACTTTAGATTAAAATGAGTTCTATCGAGTATCTATTTGTGAAATAACTTTTGATATTTGGCACATACTCGAAATTACTCATGAAGGCACTAGTAGAGTAAAGGAGTCAAAGATAAATCTTTTAGTTTATACTTATGAATTGTTTCAGATGAAATCAAGTGAAACTATTGTTGACATATACACCCGTTTTACGAATGTCGTCAATAGTTTAAAAATCTCTTAGCAAATATTTTTCGAACTTTGAACTTGTTAATAAAATCTTGAGATCACTTCCAAAGAGTTGGGACCCTAAAGTAACGGTCAGGCCAAGAATTTGAATAACTTCCCTCTGGAAGAACTTATCGGGTTACTAATAATCTATGAGATGATTTATAATGCTCATGAAGAGTTTAAGAATAATCTTTCAAAGAACATGAAGAATATAACACTAAGAACTCATGAAGACCACTTGAAAGAAAATTTATGTGATGAGGACTATGATGATGACTTGACACTCTTGACAAGAAAGTTCAAAAAATTTATAAAAAGAAATAAATCTAAAAATAACACTAAAAATAAAGTTGAACCCAAGAAAGAACAAGTAATATGCTACAAATGCAACTAGAGAGGAAGACATCTGACCTCTTTCATCCACAGACTTGAATCTACATTTTCAGGGATATACGATCTCCCCTAGGTAAGAACGTCTCACGAATCTTATGCAGTTTTTTGATTTGTCAAGTTTTTCGCTCTTAATTGTTGCACAACATTCCTATATCATTCTTTTGGGAAACTAATTTTTGTATTTTATTTCCACTATGCATGTGATGCCTTCCTAGGTTTCCCAATATAGTCATGACTACATTTTTGCTTGACTACTCTTGGAGATGAGTTTGGTGGAGTGAGACCATTCCACCTTTTTGAGGTGGGGTGCACTCTTCTAGACTGCTCTAAGAGGTTTTAAGCTTTCGTCTATGGTTTGTGTAGACAACTATTTTGTACATACTTTATACTTAATCCAATTACTCTTACTTACCAAAATAAATAAATTTTTAGAATTATAAGAACATAATATTTATCCTCAAGATCTATCAAATGTATTGTTTCTAAGCGTAAGCGATAAGTATCAATTACTATTGCTTTCACTTTAAATGATTCCTCATAATGATAAATATTTCATTCTTTTTTAGTTTTATATTAAATTAAATATCTATTATTAGTAGTATATGTTGAAGTGTTAGAATTAATCCACTAAATATTGAATAAAGATTTATGTAATGTTTGATTTGAAACATACAAAAGTCAGAATTATATCTTTCTCTTTCAAATCAAATATTATAGTTATTCTACACATGACCTTCCTCACCCAAAAAGTAGCATTTTATTATGAAGATTCCTTTTATGAATTTATATAATATTTATAAATTCAAGTGATTTATGCTTCAACTTTTTTTTATTATTACTCACTCCTTGAGTAGTACCTAAAATATTATGAGTCTTTTCTTTTTTAATTTTATTTTTTTTCTAAATATATATACTAGTTAGTTCATTAAAATTACACATATTCTTAATTTTATTATAGTGAATTTTAAATGAGTCAAAATGGGAAGAAATAGAATTAAAAATAAATTATAAGAGAAAGAACTCAACTACATTCTTACTTAATATTCTTGAGCATACAACTTCGTTAGTTATATTAAGAATATAATCTTGAATTCCTCAAATACTATAATACTAAATTTTAGTCATTTCTTTTATTAATATGTCAGCCAATAACTTATTAGTAAATTTAAATTAATATTTAAATATTCTAGTATGCTATTATAAAGTCTAAATATTATTAGCAATTATCAAAATACTAAGTCTTTTAGACCTTTTCTGTTTATTTATCTTAATTATTTGTTTTACAAATTTTTTAGTAATTAAGTTGTGATTCTTTCAACTGATATGATCAAGATCTAACATACCAAATGTAAATTGTATATGCTTAAGCCATTTTGAGTTTTTCAAGTAATATTGAAATATTAATATCATCTCTATTTCACTTTTGAGTGAAATATTGATATATTTAGTGTTCACACAAAATTATCTATGGAGAACTACTACCATTCTTATAAAATAATATTACTATATTTGAGTATACAACCTTAAACTATAAGGATATCCAAAATAGCATTATCCTACCCTATAACATAATTATTCAAAGTAAATTCTCCTTTAGAATTATCTAAATTTTCTAATTATATATGTCATTATAAATATTATATTTTTAATATCATTTAGGACTAATTCTTTAATTTAATTTCATAGGTTATTGCTTTAGAATTCTTTAGCTACTACAAGACTAATACAATAATATAAAATATAGTTTAAAATATTATATAAATGATAAAAGTTTTATTATAAATTATAAGTCTAACATCCCATTTTTATAAGATTTATTATAGTTTAAAAGTTTTATGATAAAAGTTAGAGTTATAAGTTACAAATAATATTTACCAAAATTTTTAATCCAATTTATGTTAAAATAGTTTAATAATAAAATTCTAATTATAATAATTATTAAACATTAATCAACATAAAAAAACTTATATGATAATTGTAATTATAATAAACAATAAATCATGTTTTTTATGTAAAATAAATATTATTTCATAATATTAAACTTATATATGGGAATAACCAAAAACAAATCTAAGAATAATAATTATATTTTTATTTATCAAATGTAAAATGTTATCAATAATGAGAAAAATATCAAAGAAAATCATAATTTATATTTTTTAAAATTCTATATGAAAACTTAAATTAGATCAATTAATCCTATTTAATTAAGTAGGCCGGCTAAATATCAACCTAATTAACTTAGTCAAAAATTAAAATCGATCAAAATAAAAAAAATCAAAATTTTAATTTATCCTAAATTTGATTTTAGACTTGATTGATTGAATCTAAATCCAATCAAGTAATCAAATTAGTCAATTTTATAATTGAGGATATAATTAAAAAAAATTTTTTTTTAAAGGGTAAAACTATAATTTTTCACTTAGGATATTTGGAGGAAAATTTTGACTTCTATAAGGGTAGAACTAGAAAGTAAACTTAGGGACATAGATCTCAATTATCTTATTTATGAGGGTAAAATTATCTTTTTATAAAAACCTAAATTATCCCTTTCTTTGGCCGCTACATGAGGTGCAACCGTTGTCATGCGTGAGGCATCGCAATTGTCGCTTGCCCATGGCCTCCCCACCCATGCATGGTTATACGAGCGCACTGCCTAGCAATCCTCATGGTCATCATGACACGGTTGTGCACACACGTCCCGTAATGACCTCGTCTACCTTCGACATTCAGTGATGCTGGCCACGGCTAATAGACGCCACCACAATAGCATTGCTACAACCAACATAGCTGTTATAGGCAGCGATAATCACCACAACCATTGCACATAATGGCAATCGCCGTAGTCGTCGCACGCAGCGACACTACATAGCCACTGCAACCGTTGAATGCGCCGTAGTTGCCACAATCTACAGTGCTTTCATTGCACACACAATCATTGCCTATGACTAGGTTGGCAACCACTGAAGGCCACTGCCCTTGTCAACAACAGGCTATCGATAGTGGTCCATTAATTAAGCATGAGAAACGTTATATTACCTACAAGCAGGTGATAGGATGGATTGAATAAAAAAGTAAATTGACAATACAGACGAATTGTTCATGCATCGTAAATAAAAATCGATTAACACTTTTTCGCGAGTGAAAGATACTAACAAATAGACATAAAGTATTTGATTTCACAACTATGGCTCTAATACCAATTATGAGGATAAAAATCATGCTTATGCTATTATGCAACAAATTTTCATATCAAAATTTAAAATTAAATAATAATATATCTAAATTTATGATACGTACCTTTTGATTATTCTTAGAAAGTTTTTATCTGATTTGTAGGTGCACTATCATCACATCTAAAGTATATAGTTATATTGATCTATAAAGAGAATTAGATACATCTTCTCTCTCTTCCTATCCTTCTCAAAATTACTATGACCGATGAATTTAAAGACATAGGAAAGATGAGAGAAGATATATAATTTCTCATTGACTGGTTCACGTGACTAAAAGGATATAAGAGAAGATTTGTAATCTTTCAATAATATCATATATCTATAGATCCACATAATCAATTATTCGCACTAAGTCCCTAGGAGGTCATGTCCTTTTATAGGTGAAAACATAGGGTCTAAGATAAGTAATTATTGAATTTCGAATTTTGATGATGAAATCAATTGGTAAATTGTTTGATCTAATCTATATGTTGAGATAAGTGTGTAGGATTAACTATGATAGTGGTAAGGCAAAAAGCAGATTTTGGGCTGGAGTCAAAGATCGGACGATACGTCGAAGATTTGGACAATATGCTGGAAGTTTGCTAGAAGCTCACCGAGAGTTCGTTAGGAGCTCATTAAGAGTTCATCGGAAGTTTGCTGAGAGTTCATTAGGAGTTCGCTGAGAGTTTGTCAGGAGTTCGCCAGAAGTTCGTCGGAAGTTTGCCAAGATGTTCGTTTGAAGATCGTCGAGAGAACAATCGACATACCGAACAAAGATTACTTGTTTAAATATTTTAATTATCATAGTTAGACCTTAAGTTGAGTTAGGATTGGGAGATAATCCCACTAACTCAGTTAAGTGCCAACTTGTTATGGACGGTCGTCGCGCACCCGCAACAACTCCGTTCAACAAACCGTTCGTCGCTCACATCCACATGTACAACTTCTTGGCAGCATATTTTACCTTGGTTTTAAGTCATTTTGCTTGTAAAAATATAAGTTTCAATAAGTTGCAGCGTTACCAAGCAATCGCTCATCGAACCGAGCAAGACAGCCCCAAAACAACCCAAAACAGCTCCGTTTTCGTGTGCCACTGGCTGTTTTTTGCAGTCCGCCTCCGCTCACCAAAACGTCAGTCATCTCAGCCCCTTTGAACACCCCGGGTGGCACAGAGTTGGATGGAGCTTCGGTATAGTGTTGGGCGTTGAACAACCTTTCGCAAGTTCTCACGTTACCTTAACGGGAACTTGTTGTCGTGCCCGGCACCCGGTGAGCAACTGTTTGTGGACTTGCAGCTATTTGTTCAACCCTCTATAGTCCTTGTTTTCCCCCTCTCCCTCTTTTCTCTTGTGCATGCAATGTGCTCACTGAATTGCTTGTAAAGCTTCCCCTTTTCGCGAGACGCCGGGACTTGTCTGTCACTCGTTCTTTCGAACTAATCAACTTTCTCTTTTACAGGTCCTTCGGGACCTGCGAGAGGTTGCAAGTGGGCTGATCTTTGTGGAGCAATATCACAAGGGTGAAGCGCAACTTAGGCAATGCAAGCTAAGTTCGCATCTTTGCCGCAAGGGTGCCTCGCAACTTAGGCAACGCAAGCTAAGTTCGCGTCTTGGCTGTAAGGGTGTCTCACACCTTAGGCAATTCCAGCTAAGGCCATGACATTGTGGTATCAGAGCGGGCAAGCACTTCGAGCGAGCAGCGAAGGAACTTTGTGCTAGTCATAGGTGCCAAGCAAACTAATCACGTGAGTGTCGGCACGTATGACTTAATACAGAATTCTTTTGCTTATTATATTTTGGCATATATCATTTTATAACTATTGCATATGTGCATATATATATTATGATGTCATTGGATTTGTGCAATGGGAATCGGATCGTGATGATATCACGATAATGAGATCGATTCACCTTTAAACACAGATCCTAAATCATCCCGGTCACGGGTTACTCGAGAGGGACATCGTGATAACCGGACAGACTGGTGTGCTGTATACCCGTCCATATGATGGATGCAGTTGGTCTTATAGCTGCTCATGTAGGGACACTAGGGATATAGTACATGTGTTCATTGGAGAATGAGTTCACTGATTGATCCACTTACGGAATGCTGGATGGTTGATGATGCCTTATTCTTAGACAGTGATTCCGTAGTCCTAGTGGTGTATCTAGTCCTTAGACTTGAGACACCAAGGATGTCCTATATGAGTGCTCCACTCTTTGATACCAGACTTATAGGTTTGGTTGTCCCAGATCTAGTACAGCTGGTCATTGGGAGTGGTAGTCGACCTTACGAGGGCTATTGAGTGTCGATAGATGATCATCCACTCTCGGCATCATGAGAGGAATATCCCATGTGTTCTTGCTCAGATAAATCCCTAGCCAGGGTCATTTGGGTTGAGAGAGAAAGAGTTCTCCGGGAGAATCCGATTAGAGCGAGACTCGAGTAGAAACCGTATGGGTCTGATAGCACCATGCTTGATATACGGTCTCTGGGATATTAGATGGATGAGGGACTATAGGTACACGATAATTAAGGACAGATAGGTCTAATGGATTGGATTCCCCTATATCGTCTGGGGACTACGGCGTAGTGGCCTAGTATGTCCATAGTCGATGAGTCAAGTGAATTATTACAGAGATAATAATTTACTGAGTTAGAAGGAGTTCTGATAGGTATGACTCACGACCAGCTCGATATTGGGCCTAGAGGGTCACACACATATGGTAGGCATTGCAATGAGTAGAGGTTCGGATATGAGATATCCGACGGAGCCCTTGTCTTATTGGATATCCAATAAGCCCCTAAATTATTGGATCCCATGGACAAGATCCAATAAGAGCCCATGAGAGATTATTAGATAGAGATCCACTAATCTAAAAGGCTTGGGTTATTGGATGCAGATACAATACCCACTAGGCAAGGATCCATTAGGGTTTGACAGGGGATCTCTATAAATAGGAGGGATTCAGAGCCTCATAGGCTAGAGCCTTTAATTGCCTTTCCTATTCTCCTTCCCCTCTCCACCTCTCTTGGAGTTTTGAGGAGCGTCGTCGCAGCCCTGCTATATGGATCACCGCTAGAGAGGAGGACGCTTGACCTTCTTCACCCTCTCCTAAAGATCTGCAAGGAAACAGGGATATACGATCTCCCTAGTTAACACAATCTACTCTATATGCAGTTTTAAGTTTCGCGGATTTTGCGCACCAATCTTCGCACGACGGCGAACATCTATTTAGGAATCGGGGATTTTGTTTTCTTGTTCTTCCGCTGCGCATGTGATGTCGCCCCCAAGATTTCCCAACAATGGTATCAGAGCCAAGTTGTTCGTGCGAATGATTGGTTTTGAACCGTGTGTGTTGTGTTTTGAAGAAACTTTTGACGTCAAAATCGTGGACACATAAATAAGGAAGGGCAGCAACAGTTGCTATCCTCGATCTACGTGCGTGCAGCGCAACTGAAGGTAGGCAGCACAAGGGCTGCACCTACAGTAGCCGACCGACGACCTGCTTGCAGTAGGTTTGCAGCCGGTGGGGCTGGCAGCCCGCGGGTGCCCCACCCACGGTCGTTGCCGCATGGCGCTAGCAGGCAGGGCTACAGGCAAGGCGGCCACCTGCGTGCGGGCACTGTGCCTGCGCGCAAGGGCAACGCCTGCGGGTGCTGGACCCGCGGGGCGAGGCGCCTGTGGCCGCAGCGCTCGCGGGCTGAGGTGCCATAGGGTAACGACGCTTGCGACCGCTGCTCCTAGGGCAAACCCCTCCCGCAGGGGTGGCCGCCCGACGGGGCACTACACCCGCGGGCATAGTGCTCGCGGGGGCAGCGCCACCCGCAGGGGCGCCAACCCACGGTGGCACCCACCTATAGGGGCGGCGCCCCCGCCCCACCGCACAGGCCGCCGCCAGCAGGGTGGCGGTAGCAGCAAAGGGGAGTAGGGCATTAGGGTTTTTAGGCAAAAGACAGTTTTGACCCTTGGAATTTAAGAAATTTTAGTTTCTATCTCTTATCTAAATTATGAAAATACCCCTATGAATTCAGAAATTCCATATATGTCCCTAATTTCATAAAATACTAATTAATTAAAAGGTTTAGTTGATTATTATTTTTATCATTATCTAGTAGTCCTACATGATGTTGATTAATTATACATGTGATGTATGATGTATAGACGGATGATCATGGACCGTGTGATATGTGTACTTGTGATTATTATTATTGGGGTCTGCGAGCCTCCATTATATTTCTCGTTTATTGTCGGGCCTACGTGCCTATGATTAAGTTGTAATCAAATGAGGAGGTGCAGTAGGAGCATGGATGCGATAATGGGACCTACGAGACGGACGATCGCGATGCTTGAAGATGCATCAAGATGTCGACGGAACCGACGAGGACGAGATGGACGATCACAGGGCATGGAGATGCACCGTTGCACACATAGATCTTGATGTGAGTGATTAGGCCTACTGGCTCGGGCCTAATCACATTATGTTGTGGTCTATAATCATCTGATGTGATTGCTTATACACATACTAGCTATGTATATATATTTGCATGCGATGTAGATATATATTAAATATGTATATGTGTGACATATCATATTAGGAGACCAAATCATAGAAATATCTCTCTCGATAATATTAAGTCGGTAAACGTTAGGCAATTAGATTGACCCACGTGGCCTTCCATCGTTATAAGTAGGAACCGATTCTCGGTGTAGGTTGAGTTGGTCGAGTCCCTCGAGACTCACCTATATCATGATTCACTATCTTACTTATGACATAGAGATGTCACCGGTGACCTGAGGACATGGTATGCTTAGTCGAGTCCCTCGAGGGTATATCATCAAATCGGACTCATCTTGTAACGAAGGTGTTGACTTAACCGAGCATCATGGTTGGTCAAGTCCCTCGAGACCACGGTGATTCGGAGGCTGAACATGATGAGAATCACAAGGAGTTGTGATCGGCAAGAGTTGCCTACCTTTTAGGCTTAGTGTGATTGGTCGAGTCCCTCGAGGTTACACTAAGACGTTGATTGGATCCTGATCCCCACTAGAAGTTTGTCAGAGACTTCCGTTTCACGTGCTGAGGGTGTCGCGTGACTCGTTAGTAAAATAGTGGGAGTATATTAAGATAGAAGTCCATATCTTGATAGTAAACTTCGTACAAAATCTGCATATTATTCAATTTTGCTGCATCTTTATTTTTAGAAAATATCGCTTTCAAATCCCTTACGTGGCATACTTGAAGTCAACTGCCTCACTAGTCTAAATTATATAGTTTGGCTCCGTAACTTGAGAATTATTCTCATGGCGGAGAAAATCATGTACGTCCTTGATACATTGATGCCTGCGCCTGAAGAAGGGGCAAGCGAGGATAAGATCGCTCGCTACGTGAAGTACATTAATGACTCCACTCTTGCTCAGTGCTATATGTTGGGCTCTATGACTCCTGAGTTATAGAGACAACATGAAAAGATGGATGTCATATCCATTCTCCTACATATACGCGAATTGTTTGAGGAATAGAGAAGGACTCAGCGATATGAGATATCCAAGAGCTTCTTTCGTGCTAGGATGACTAAGAGGACACCAATTCAGAACTATGTCCTAAAGATGATTGAGTAGATAAAGAAACTCGGGTCTAGGAATGATCATAGAGGATAACTTGTGTGTGGACATTGTGCTTCAGTCCCTACTAGATTCCTTTTCACAGTTCATAATGAATTTTAATATGAACAAGTTTGAGGTGACTCTCCCAGAGCTCCTCAATATGTTGAGGGAGGCAGAGAGTACTATGAAGAAAGAGAAGCCAATTCTCTATACTAGTGAGACCAGAAAAAAAAGTAAAGCAGAAAGGTCCCTTAAGAAGGGAAAGGGCAAGAGCAGACCATGTAAAGCAAAGGTTGCTAAGAAAGACCCAGCAAAGGACAAAGGCCAGTGCTTCCACTGTGGCAAAGATGGGCACTAGAAGAGGAACTGCAAAGAGTACCTTACAGAGAGGGCGAAATAGAAGCTTGGAGAAGCTTCAAGTACATTCATGATCAATCTCCAATTGTCAGATTTTTGTGATAGTGCATTAGTATTGGATACTAGTATTGCTTATCACATCTACAATTTAATGTAAATTCTAGTAAAGTCGAGGGGAGATTGGTGAAAGGAATATTGCATAAAGCTTTGTTTATGCTAGACACTACTCCACATATCATGAATGTAAGTGTGTCTAAGAGGAAACGAGATGAGGTGAACAGTGCATACCTATGGCATTGTAGGCTAGGTCACATCCATAAGGGAATGATTCAAAAGTTGCTAAATGATGGATATCTAGATTAATTCGACTATGAGTCATATGCAACTTGCGAGCCTTGCCTTCGTGAAAAAACTGACCAACTCTCCATTTAGTCGAATTGGAGAGAGAGCCACTGAGCTGTTGGAACTCATACATAGTGATGTATGTGGACCCATGTCAACTCATGTCATTGGTGGTTACTCCTACTTTATTACCTTTACTGATGATTTCTCAAGGTATGGATATGTATACTTAATGAAGTACATGTCCGAGGCCTTTTAGAAATTCAGAAAGTATAAGAATGAGGTGGAGAACCAAACTGGAAAGAGTATCAAAACTCTTCGATCAGATTGAGGAGGTGAGTACTTAAGTACAGAATTTACTCAATTCCTCAAGGACCATGGGATATTATCCCAATGGACACCTCCTTATACACCTCAGCTCAATGGTGTCTCTGGAAGGAGGAATCATACGCTATTAGATATGGTACGGTCCATGATGAGTTTCGCTGACCTACCCATCTTATTCTAGAGATATGCCCTAGAGATCGCAGCTTACTTTTTGAACAGAGTTCCAACTAAGTCAGTAGTGTCTACACCATATGGGATATGGAAAGGAAAGCAGCTTGATCTTAAGGTTGTTAAGATTTGGGGCTGCCTTGCTCATGTTAAAAGACACAACCCCGATAAATTAGAATCAAGGGCAGAGCGATGCAAATTTGTGGGATACCCCAAGGAAACTTGTGGGTATTATTTCTATCATCTCGAGGACCAAAAGGTCTTTGTAGCTAAGAGAGCAGTGTTCCTTGAGAAGGAACACATTTTTGGCGGAGATAGTGGGAGAATGATAGAGTTGAGTGAGGTTGGAGAATCGAGCTCAAGCATCACTCTACAGCCCAAGTCTGTTCAGGTACCTAATACACAAGTTTCAACTTTACGTAGGTCTGATAGAGTATCCCATCCTTTTGAGAGATATGTGGGACATATTAGAGGAGAGGATGTTGAGGATATTGATCCTCAGACCTACGAGGAGGCTATTATGAGTATAGACTCCGGGAAGTGGCAAAAAGCCATGAATTCTGAGATGGATTCTATGTACTCCAACAATGTTTGTAACCTAGTTGATGTGCCTAAAGGTATTGTACCCATCGGTTGCAAGTGTTGTTAGGATCGAGAGCACTAAGAGGGGGGGGGGGGGGGGTGAATTAGTGCAGCGGAAAAACTTTCTGCGATTAAAACCAAAAGCTGCCTTTGAATGATAAGGACAACTCTGTATGAGAGTTGATACTAAGCAAGGTTTCAGTCAATCTATGCAGGCAGTTTGCGGCAATGATGAAAACCAGAATATCGACGCAAACTGAAATCTGATGTTCGTACGAAGAAACAGATTTACGTCTAAGTGTCGATTCGTAAATCACTTGTTTAGACAGAAGTATAAAGACAGTGTGCTGCTATTGTATAGCTCAAAAAGTAATCTGCAAAAAGCAGATTTACGTCTAAACGCAGATTTACGTCTAAACGCAAATTTACATCTAAACACAGATTTACGTCTAAACTTTGAAACTCGTTTGTAAAATCGCAGAAGGCAGTATGCAGTTGAAATCAAGATGTAAACGTAAACTGAAATCTGATGTTTGTATGAGGAAAGCCGATTTACGTCTAAATGCAGTTTTACGTCTAAATGCAGTTTTGCGTCTAAACGCAGTTTTACGTCTAAACGCTATTTTACATCTAAACGCAGTTTTACGTCTAAACGCAGTTTTGCGTCTAAACGCTGTTTTACGTCTAAACGCAGTTTTACGTCAAAGCGTAAATTTATGTCTAAACGCAGTTTTGAACTTTGAAAAGCGTTTTATGAATACGCAGAAGGCAATTTGCAGTTATAAATGGAATCAAAACGTAAGCGTAAACTGCAACGTAAAGATCGTACGAAGACACCGATTTACGTTTGAAAGCAGATTCGGAAGGATCAGAGTTTAGAGACTCGTTCGTAAAAGCGCAGAAGGCAGTAGCTATGTAGGAGGTTAGCAGTAATGATAAAGTGCTCAAGTAAAAGCAAACCAGAGATTTAGAGTGGTTCGGTCAGTCTTGACCTACTCCACTTTTGGCTTCCTCCTCCGACGAGGTCACCGACGTCAACTAGCTGCCTTCCTTCAATGGGCGAAGGCTAACTGCCCTTTTACAGTTTCTCTCCTTTTGACAGGCTCAGGAGACAACCCTTACAGATCCTTTCTCTCCTCTCTTTACAACTCAAGACTTGAAGAACAGAAAGAGGAGAACTAGCAGTTTTGAGCTCTAAGAAACATAGAAAGACAGCAAGATTTCGAGTGTATTTGCTGTGCTTTCAGTGCTGAATGGGTGGGGTATATATAGGCCCCAACCCAGTTCAAATTTGGAGCTCAAAACGATCAAATCGATCAAATCCCGGAATTCCGGGATCAGTGATTGCACCTCTTGATTTGGAGAGGTTGCACCGCCCGGCAGAGCTCAAGCCCGAGCTTTTGGCGGTGCCACCTGTCGCCGAGGCGGTTGCACCTCTCGCCAGAGCTCGAAGATCGAGCTCAGCGGTTGCACCGCCGACCGGAGAGGTTGCACCGCTTTGGCGAGCTTCGGAGATCGAGCCAGCGGCGGTTGCACCTCTTGCTGGGCGGTTGCACCGCCCAGTCTCGCTGGGAGACTTAGCCCTGGGCGGTTGCACCTCTTTTACTATTTCAGCTCACTTGGTTTGGCTCCAAACTTGGCCCAAACCAGTCCGAACTTGAGCCTAATTGGCCCCTACTTGGGTTATAGGATTAACACCTAATCCTAACCCTAATTAACATGCTAACTATGAATTTAAAGACATTTTCTAAGCTATTACAAAGTCCGCAAGTCAAGACTTCTTCTGGCGAGCTTCCGGCAAACTTCCGGCGGTCTTCCGATGAACTCTCGGAAACCATTCTGCGGACTCCCGGCAAGCTCCTAGACTTCACGATTTGATCTTAGCGAGTTCCAATGAGCTTCTTCGGCAAGCTCCGATCTTTCTCGGCGAGCTCTAGTAGCATTCCCGACGAACCTTCGGACTTCCGTCGAACTCTCGAACTCGCAACAAATCCTTCGCGCTTGACTCCGACACTTTGTTTCGCTTTATGTCTTCATCGTTATCATAGTTAATCCTGCACAACAAAACTTCGATCGAGACAATTAATCCTAAGCAATTTAACCAAGTTGTCCGGCATGTCATTGGTCCCTCGACGCTTCGTCCGATTCTTCGGCGCATCGTCCTCTCCTGCAGCCTATTGCCCAATCGGCCAGTTGACTCTGCAACTCCGATATCCTTGGCACAATACCCACTCTTCTTGGCCCGATGCCCGAGTCCACGACCCGAAGCCTTCTGTCGATACGTCGACCGATCCACCGGCCCGACGTCCAATCTTCTGACATGTTCCTCCGGCACAACATGATGTTCTTGCTTTAATTGTCTCATCCCGATCGAAGTACCCTGCGTCACTCAAAACGCAGATTAAATCATAAACATATATCAAGTAGTTTCATCATCAAAATACGAGATTCAACAAGTGTTTCTTTAAGAAAAAGATCAAAGTAGATGGAAAGGTAGATACCTATAAAGCAAGGCTAGTGGTGAAGGGGTATTGTCAAAGGCAAGGTGTTGACTATGACGAAACCTTCTTACCCGTAGCAATGCTAAAATCCATCAGAATTCTATTGGCTATTGCAGCACACTGATTATGAGATCTGGCAGATGGATGTGAAAACTGCATTCCTTAATGGGAACCTCGAGGAGGAGGTGTATATGATGCAACCTGAGGGATTCGTGTCTAAGAATTGCCCAGATAAGGTGTATAGGTTGCTTAGATCCATTTATGGACTAAAGCAAATTTTTCGAAGTTGGAACATAAGATTTAATGAGGCAATCAGATCTTATGACTTCGTTAAGAACGAAGATGAGCCTTGTGTGTACAGGAAGGTAAGTGGGAGTGCTATCACCTTTTTGGTGTTATATATGGATGACATCCTGATCATTGGGAATGACGTAGAAATGCTATCCATAGTAAAGGCTTGGTTATCTAGATACATCTCCATGAAGGACTTAGGGGAAGCATCCTATATCTTGGGGATTCAAATCTATAGAGATAGATCCAAAAGGATGCTTGGCTTGTCCCAGTCCAGGTACATAGAAACTATTATCAAAAGGTTTGGCATGGAAAATTCCAAGAGAGGTCTCATACCGATGAGACATGGGATATCGCTTTCTACGAGTATGTCCCCAAAGACTCCTGAAGAAAGGGCAAACATGGATATGATACCTTATGCCTTAGCAATAGGGTCTATCATGTATGACATGCTATGTACTAGGCCTGATATAGCGCATGCTCTGAGTGTCACGAGCAGGTATCAAGCGGATCCAGGCTTGGAGCATTGGAAAGCAGTAAAGTGTATCCTTATGTACTTGAGAAGGACTAAGGATCTTTTACTAGTATGGAGGTAATAAACTTAAGGTTGAAGGCTACACAGGCTCAAGTTTTCAATCTGATGTCGATGATAGCAAGTCGAATTCAGGGTATGTGTACACCTTGAATGGAGGAGCAGTGTGCTGGAAGAGTTCCAAGCAAGATACTACTGTTGACTCGACCACAGAGGTAGAGTACATTGCTACATCAGATGCAGCAAAGGAGGGAGTTTGGGTGAAGAAGTTCATCATAGAATTAGGAGTCGTGCCGAGTAGCGAGGAGCCGATCTCCTTTTATTACGACAACAATGGGGTGATTGCTTAAGCGAAGGAACCTAGGTCTCATCAGAAATCTAAGCATGTTCTGAGGAGGTTCCACCTTCTCAGAGAGATCGTAACCCGAGGAGATGTAGTAGTGGAAAGAGTTCTATCTGAAGATAACATTGTAGATCCACTGACAAAGCCGTTGTCTCAGATTGTCTTTGAGCGTCACAGGGGTCTGATAGGGATAAGACACATAGGTGATTGGCTTTAGGTCAAGTGGGAGATTACTAGTCATAGGTGCCCAGTAAACCAATCACGTGAGTGATGGCACGTATGACTTGATACAAAATCCTTTTGCTTACTATATTTTGGCATATATCACTTTATAACTATTGCATATGTGCATATATATATATATATTGTTATGTCCATGGATTTGTGCAATGGGAATTGAATCGTGATGAGATCACGATAATGAGATCGATTCACCTTTAAACACAGATCTTAAATAATCCCGGTCATAGGTTACTCGAGAGGGACATCGTGATAACCAGACAGACTGGTGTGCTATATACTTGTCCATATGATTGATGCAGTTGGTCTCATAGCAGCTCATGTAGGGACACTAGGGATACAGTATAGGTGCTCATTGGAGAATGAGTTCACTGATTGATCCTCTTATGGAATGTTGGATGGTTGATAAGTGCTCCACTCTTTGATACCAGACTTATAGGTTTGGCTGTCCCAGATCTAGTATAACTGGTCATTGGGAGTGGTAGTCGACCTTACGAGGGCTATTGAGTGTTGATAGAGGATCATCCACTCTCGGCGTCATAAGAGAAATATCCCATGTGTTCTTGCTCAGAAAAATCCCTAGCCAGGGTCATTTGGGTTGAGAGAGAAAGAGTTCTCTAGGAGAATCCGATTAGAGTGAGACTCGAGTAGAAACCGTATGGGTCTGACAGCACCATACTTGATATATGGTCTCTAGAATATTAGATGGATGAGGGACTATAGGTACATGGTAACTGAGGACAGACAAGTCCAATAGATTGGATTTCCCTATATCGTCTGGGGACTATGGCGTAGTGGCCTAGTACGTCCGTAGTCGATGAGTCAAGTGAATTATTACAGAGATAATAATTTACTAAGTTAGAAGGAGCTCTGATAGGTATAACTCACGGCCAGCTCGATGTTGGGCCTAGAGGGTCACATACATATGGTAGGCATTGCGATGAGTAAAGGTTCAGATATGAGATATCCGACTGAGCCCTTGTCTTATTAGATATCCAATAAGCCCCTGAATTATTGGATCCTATGGACGAGATCCAATAAGTGCCCATGAGAGATTATTGGATAGAGATCCACTAATCTAAAAGGCTTGGGTTATTGGATGCAGATCCAATACCCACTAGGCAAGGATCCATTAGGGTTTGACAAGGGACCTCTATAAATAGGAGGGATTCAGAGTCTCATAAGCTAGAGCCTTTGCTTGCCTCTCCTATTCTCCTTCCCCTCTCCACCTGGTTTGGAGTATTGAGAAGCGTCGTCGCAGCCCTGCTATATGGATCACCGCTAGAGAGGAGGACGCTTGACCTTCTTCACCCTCTCCTAAAGATCTACAAGGAAACAGGGATATACGATCTCACTAGATAACACAATCTACTCTATACCCAGTTTTAAGTTTTACGAATTTTGCGCACCAATCTTCGCACGACGGCGAACATCTCTTTGAGAATCGGGGATTTTGTTTTCTTGTTCTTCCGCTGCACATATGATGTCTCCCCCAAGATTTCCCAGCATTTCGCAACTTCGCCATGGCAAAGCATCGTGGCGAATCAAGTAAGGCGGGGCAAGCCGGACCCTTGCCCCAAGTAGCCGTAGGTGAGCTGCATGTGCACACTCGCTCTTATGTTATTGTAGCTGCTCAAGAGGAGCGCGGCAGCAATCATGATGAGCGAGAAGTTGGCTACTCTCCACGAGCAGAGGAGGCACAATCTGGAGCGCCAACTTGGAAAAAGAGTCACAAGGAGAGACTCACAATGGCGGAAACCTGCTTGGATGTTCTTGAAGTGAGCGTAGAGGAACTCTACCATGGCCAACAAAGGCTTGTTATGGTAGAGAGCTCGCAAGAGGAAGCGGAGTCCAAGATCGACAAGGTGGAGGCCCTAGTCGATCGATTGTCAGATGACACCAAAGACTCCATACAACACTTGCAAGAAGTTGTGGAGGAACTCACTTCGAGAGTGACCATGCTCACAAGGGCGCTGAATGCGGGAGGAAGCAACACCCGCATTGCACTGCCACAAAACTTGAGGGCACCCGAGCCTCATGGTTATGGAGGGACCAAAGATGCTAAAGAGCTCGAGAATTTTCTATTCGACATGGAACAATACTTTCGAGCTACGAGGCCTGATTCTAAAGATACCAAAGTTTCTATAGCAACAGTGTATCTGAACAGAGATGCAAAACTTTGGTAGAGAACCCATTGGGAGGAGATCCAACAAGGTCGGTGCCAAGTTGACACATGGGAGGACTTGAAGTGGGAGTTGAGAACTCAGTTCCTACTAGAGAACACCAAGTTCGTCGCAAGAAGGAAGTTGAGACAACTCCGCCAAAATACTTTTATCCGAGACTACGTGAAGTAATTTTCTGCGCTAGTGCTGGACATCCAAGACATGTCCGAGAAGGATAAGCTGTTTAGCTTCCTTGATGGTTTGAAGCCATGGGCGCAACAAGAACAACATCGAAGGAATGTCACCGATTTGGTCGGGGCAATTGCTGCCGCAGAAAGGCTCACCGACTTCGTTTCCTCCGAAGACCTGGGAAGAAGGAAATAATCTTCAAGCAATCGCCCTCCAAAATATTCTCGAGGGAAGGAGCTCGAGGGCAAACAAAAGAAGAAGAGTTCCCACAAAGGGCCAAGCCCGAAAGGCAAGGCCTCGAAACCTGACGGATGCTTCTTGTGCGGAGGGTGACACATGGTGAGGGAGTGCCCACAAAAATAGGCACTCAATGCTTTAACAGCTTCCATCCACCCTCTCAAATCGGACAAGGGCAAGGCTGTCACTCTTAGTTCGAGTAGTTATGAAGCCAGCAGCAACGATGAGGAGTCGCAAGGACCCCAGATGGGAGCCATGCGTTTGTTGAATGCCATGCGGGGTTAAGTGGTGGAGAACCCGAAGACAAGGCAACAAAAAGTAGGAAGTGGCAAGCTTATGTATGTAGACATCAAGCTCAATGGCCAAACAACTCATGCAATGGTGGACACGGACGCTACCCATAACTTTATTACCGATCGAGAAGCAAAGCGACTTGAGTTGATCTTGGAGAAGAGCCCAAGTCGAATGAAGGCAGTGAACTTGGAGGCTAGGCGAATCTTTGGGTTGGCAAAGGGAGTTCCCATCAAGATCGGAACATGGAGCGGGAACACCAACATGATGGTGGTGCCATTGGACAACTTCTAAGTGATTCTTAGAATGGAGTTCATGCACACGGTAAAGTTGGTGCCTATGTCGTTCCTAAACTCCCTATGTATGATGGGAGGTGAAGACTCCTGCGTGCTTCCCATCTCTCAGAGAGGAACCAAAGAACCCCAACATATAGCGACATTGCAACTGAAGAAAGGAGTGCAAAAAGGTGAATTAACATTTGTGGCTACTATGAAGCTAGAGCCACTTAACGAGAAGGTTATTCAAGAACCTGTAGTGGTGGTGAACGTCCTGAAAGAGTTCAATGATGTTATGCCACCCGAGTTACCGAAGACTCTTCCACCACGCAAGGGCGTGGATCACAACATCGAGCTGGAACCAGGAGTGAAGCCTCTAGTGAGACTACCCTACCGCATGTCCCTGCCAGAGTTGACAAAACTCAGGAAGCAATTAGGTGAACTGCTAAGCGGTGGTCTTATCCGCAGCTCTAAAGCACCATTCAAAGCTCCTATTCTCTTCTAGAAGAAACAAGATGGGAGCCTCCGACTATACGTTGATTACCGAGCCCTCAACAAAGTGACAGTGAAGAACAAGTATCCTATCCCGCTCATCGCGGACTTGTTCGACCAGTTATGCAAAGCCAAGTATTTCTCAAAACTTGACCTTAGGTCGGGGTATTGGCAAGTGTGTATTGTTGAAGGCGATGAAGCGAAGACTACTTGTGTGACCAGGTATGGAGCGTTTGAGTTCTTGGTGATGCCTTTCGGCTTAACTAATGCTCCGGCCACGTTCTACATTCTCATGAATCAGCTATTCAAGGAGTATTTGGATAAGTTCGTGGTCGTCTACTTGGACGATATCGTCGCCTATAGTCAAACGCTTGAGGAGCATGTCAAGCACCTTCGGATAATTTTCAAGGTTCTCAGGGAGAACACTTTGTTCATGAAAAGGGAGAAATGCTATTTTGCCCAAACGAAGATCTTATTCTTGGGGTATCGAATCGGTGATGGTTCCATTCGGATGGACAAATCAAAAGTGCAAGTGGTCGTGGAATGGTGAACTCTAAAGAAGGTGCTAGAGTTGAGATCCTTCCTTGGTTTCGTCAACTACTATTGACGCTTCATAGCGGGGTATTCGAAGTGTGCAACTCCACCGATAGAGTTGATGAAGAAGGAGTAGCCTTGGAAGTGGTTTGACAAATGTGAAATAGCATTCTAAGACATAAAGGCTACTGTTATGGAAGAACCGGTGCTCAAATTGCCAGACTATGGGGAGCCTTTTAAAGTCTATACAGATGCTTCAGACTTCACTATTGGGGGAGTACTCATGCAGGAGGGTCATCCGGTGGCCTACGAGAGCCGCAAGCTCAACGAGACTGAGCGACGGTATCCAGTGCATGAGAAGGAGATGACAGCGGTGATCCACTGCCTATGAGTTTGGCGACACTACCTTCTCGGATCATGATTTGTGCTGAGGACAGATAACATCACTCTGAGCTATTTCCAAACACAGAAGAAACTTTCCCCAAAGCAAGCACGATAGCAGGACTTCCTGGCTGAATTTGATATGGCAATGGAGTACAAGCCTAGAAAGGTAAATGTCATGACCGATGCATTAAGTCGGAAGGTGGAGCGCATGAATGCCGTATAATTGGAGGGCGGAGGCCAAGTGAGTCAGTTACACTCCAACTTCCTTTCCAGGATTAGGGATGGACTGTATAGCGACCCCCAGGCAGTCATCCTGATACAACTCATTAAAGAAGGCAAGGCACGATGATTTTGGGTCCAGGAGGGACTCATGTACACAAAGGAGAATAGGGTTTATATTCCTCGAGTAAATAATTTGAGGCGTGAACTCTTAAGAGAGTGTCACGATTCCCTTTAGGCTGGACACCCAAGTATTCATCGAATGTTGGCTCTCGTAGAGAGGGCCTTCTATTAGCCGAAGATGGGGACTGATGTGGAGGAATATGTTCAAACATGCCTCACTTGCCAATAAGACAAGGCAGAGTAGCGGAAGCCAGTGGGACTTTTGGAGCCGTTGCCCATACCAGAAAGGCCGTGGGAGAGCATTTCCTTAGACTTCATATCAAGCTTGCCACTAGTAGGGAGACTCAGATCAATACCCGTGGTAGTCGATCGATTTTCAAAGTATGCAACTTTCATTGCTGCTCCCCTATATTGTTCAGCAAAGGAGGCGGCCAAGCTGATGATGAAGGATGTGGTGAAATATTGGGGAGTCTCACACAATATCATAAGCGATCGAGATGCTTAGTTCCTGGGATGATTCTGGACCGAGCTATTCAAACTGTTGGGATCCAAGTTATACTTCTCTACAAGTCTCCACCCCCAGATGGATGGCCAAACTGAGAGGATAAATTTGCTCTTGGAGCAATATCTTTAGTACTATGTGAGTGCCAACCAATGAGATTGGGTGAAACTATTGGACATTGCCCAATTCTCCTACAACTTGCAATGGAGCTTTGCATCCAATAAGAGCCCCTTCGAGATCATTACAGTACAACAACCATCAACTCCTCACACCATGACAATTGGGTATACTGGGAGTAGTTCGTCAGCCTACCACTTCGCAAAGGAATGCCACCAAAATGCAGATATTGCATGGACTTACTTGGAGAAGGTGGCAAAAAGGATGAAGAAGTAGGCAGACTTGGGAAGGCGACCACAAGAGTTCAAGGTCGGCGATTTGGTGTTGGTAAAGCTCCAACCAGTATCACTCCAATTCTTTAGGAACAAAGTCCACAAAGGATTAGTGCGCAAGTATGAAGGGCCCTTCCCAATTATCAGCAGGGCAGGCAACATCTCCTACAAATTGCAGCAGCTGGCATGGTTCAAAATTCATAATATTCTTCATGCCAGCAACCTAAAAGCCTACCACTCAGATCCGCAAGATGTTTCCTGAAGTGTTTCAACTCGGCTACCCTGCACCACAGCCTCTTACGAGAAGCGAGTTGAAACCATTCTAGCAGATCGCAAGATAAAGCTACCCAATGGAGCTGAGCAGATAGAGTACTTGGTGAAGTGGCGAAAGCTTCCCCGAACTGAAGCCAGTTGGGAGCCTAAAGATGCCCTACGACATGAAGAAGCAATCATCAACAACTACCAACAAGCGTCGATGAGGGCGTCGATAGTTTAAGTGGTGGAGAATGTTACGGACGGTCATCGTGCACCCGCAACAACTCCGTTCAACGAACCGTTAGTCGCTCACATCCATATGTACAGCTTCTTGGCAGCATGTTTTGCCTTGGTTTTGAGTCATTTTGCTTGTAAAAATGTAAGTTCGAACAAGTTGCAGCATTACCAAGTGACCACTCACCGAACCGAGCAAAACAGTCCCAAAACAGCCCAAAACAGCTCCGTTTTCGTGTGCCATAGGCTGTTTTCTGCAGTTTGCCTCTTGTTGAATCTCGGATTTTGATGATAAAATCAATTGATGGGTTATTTTATCTAATCCATATTATTGAGTTAAGTGTGCAGGATTAAATATGATAACCAGAAAATACAAAGCAAGGATACCGGAGTCAAGTTCGATGGACGTTTAAGAGTCTAAAGAATCATCGGAGATGCTGCCGGAACCAACCGAGAAGAAATCGGGAACCTGTCAAAATTTTTGGAAGTTCGCCGAAGAGATCGTCGGAGGTTCATGGAGATCACCAAGAAGGCTCAGCTACTCATTAAGGTCATCATAAGTTCGGGAGCTTGCTGGGAGTCCGTCGGAAGAAGTTCGTCGGAAAGCTCGCCGGAACAAGACTCGACGTTCGCGGTTGAAAAATTGCTTAGGATGTGTTTTGTTATGTAGTTAACTTGTAATTAGGATTAGGATTAAGAGATAATCCTATATCCTGGTTAGGGGCCAACTGGGCCCAAAATTAGACTTGGTTTGGGCTAAGATTGAAGCCCAACTAGTCAACCGAAGAGTCTGGCGGTGGCACTGCCAGACTGGGTGGTTGCACCACCCAGCACTGTCAGCGTTTGACACTGACAGGCGGTGGCACCGCCACTGACAGGCGGTGGCACCGCCAGCATCGGGAACCCAACGAGAATTCAAATTTGGAGCCCAAATTTGAATCATCTTGAGGCCTATAAATACCCCTTAAATCTCAGCTGAGATTACAACTTTTTGAGCCGCAATTGTTTAAGAGAAAGACCTTAGAAAAGTCTTAGCTAGTCTTATTTTCAATTTGCTAGTGTTCACCTCTTTCTTTTTTGTTGAAAATCTGTAAGAGAGTGAACCGCTTGTAAAAGAGTTGTAAGAGGGGTATTCACCCTTCCCTTTCAAGAGATTTGCTAGTGGAAGGTGGGAGCCTCATCAAAGAGGGGCCTCGCAAGTGGATGTAGGTCACTTGACCGAACCACTTCAAAAACGGCATAATCTTTGGTTTGCATTTTATTACTATTATTTACATTACTGCAAACCTTCTTACATAATCTCAAGTGATGATGATGATGATGATGATGATGATGATGATGATGATGACTTGACACTTCTAATAAGAAAATTTAAAAAATTCATTAAAAGGAACCAAACTAAACATGACATTAAAAATAAAAATGAACTTAAAAAGGACCAAATAATTTGCTACAAATGCAAGAAGCTAGGGCATTTCAAAAGTGAATGTCTCCAAGTAAAGAAGAAGCAACCGAAGAAGAAGAAAGCACTAAAAGCTACTTGGGATGATTCGAGCACATCCGAAGACGAGGAGCTAACCAACAAAGAAGTTGCAAATTATGCTTTAATGGCACTCAATGATAAGGTAAGTGACCTAAACGAATCTCATTTATCTTATGATAAATTACTTAATGCTTTTAATGATTTGTTTGATGAATGTAAATTAGTTAGTAAAAAGTATAAATTATTAAAAAATGAGCGTGCTTCTCTTGTTAATGAATTTGATAGATTAAAGATTAAGCATGATGATGAAATATTGCTTCCTTGTACAAAATATGAAAAATTAGAGATGCTTAAAAAGGAGAATTTGCTACTACATAAAACCTTAGAAAAATTTAAAATATGAAGAAAATCCTTAAACATGATCCTTGCAAAAAGGGATCATGCTCATAGAAGAGATGGAATAAGCATTATAGTAACACTCATCAAAAGCCAACCATCTTTATTAAAAGGCCCAACCTTGCATGTTTCACCCCGAAACAAATACAACTTTTATTACAAATTTGGACATTATGCTCATAAATATCCATTTAAGAGGTATCATCCACATAAGTTAATTTGGGTCCCTAAATGAACTTTAAATGATACAATGCAAAATGATAAGTTAGGTAGATTTATTTATGAGGAACCTAAGGTAAAATGAGTACCTAAAAGAAAACCTTCTTTCTTATAGATATGTCTACAATCTCAAGCTAGAAACAAGAGATAGGTACCTTGATAGTGGATACTCAAGGCACATGACCGGAGATCTAACACACTTCTCTAAGCTCACTAGCCAAGACGAAGGATTTGTCACATTTGGAGACAACAACAAAGGAAAAATTATTGGAAAAGAAAATATAGATAACAAATCAAACTTTTTTTATTGAAAATATTTTATTAGTAGATGGTTTAAAGCATAACTTGTTAAGCATTAGTTAATTATGTGATAAAGTTTATAACATCAAGTTTGTATCTAATGCTTGTATTATAGAAATACTACACATGAATAGATCTTTGATTGTCTTAAGGACCAACAATGTCTATACCATTGATCTTGATGAGTTTTGTAATGAAACTTGCTTTTCGGTTTTAAACGATGATGCTTGGCTTTGACATAGGAGGTTAGGTCATGCTAGCATGAATCTAATCTCCCAAATTTCATCTAGAGAACTTGTAAGAGGAATCCCTAGCATCAAGTTTGACAAAGACAGTGTGTGATGTATGTCAACTAGGAAAACAAATAAAAGGTAGTTTTAAGTTAAAGAATCAAATAAGCACCTCTAAATCATTGCAATTGATTCATATGGATTTATTTGGACAAATTGATATAACAAGCCTAGGAGATAGCAAATATACCTTTATAATTGTTGATGATTATAGTAGATACATTGGAACATACTTCTTGACACACAAAAGTGATTATTTAAGTATTTTTCAAAATTTTGTTAACTTGTTCAAAATAAAAAAGGCTTTATGATTGCATCTATACGTAGTGATCAAGGTGGTGAGTTTCAAAATCATGATTTCCAAAATTTTTATGAATCAAATGAGTACAACCATAATTTCTCTACTCCAAGATACCCACAACAAAATGGAATAGTTGAAAGAAAAAATAAGAACTTACAAGAAATGGCAAGAACCATGTTAAATGAATATAGCCTACCCAAATATTTTTGGGCCGAAGTCATTAACACGGTATGCTATGTCATGAATAGGGTTCTAGTAAAATCATTACTTTCCAAAACTCTTTATGAGTTATGGAATAACAAAAAAACCTAATGTTTCGTATTTTAAAGTTTTTAGTTGTAAATGTTTTGTTTTAAAGATGCCTTAGGAAAATTTGATGCAAAATCCGATGAAGGTATTTTTCTTGGTTATTCTTCTACTTCGAAAGCATTTCATGTGTTTAATAAAAGAACTTTAGTTATAGAAGAATCTATTCATCTTGTTTTCAATGAGATTTTTGAATCTATGAAAAATAATTTTGATGATGATTTTAATTTTGATGGTTTAAATTTGAGTGAACTCTCCCCTCCCATTAGCAACTTGGATGCATCTTCTTCTAAAGAATCCTTACATAAGGATTGGAAGTATGTAGATGCTCATCCTAAGAAGCTAATCATTGGAGACACTTTAAAAAGGTTCAAACTCATTCTTCTCTTAAATTTTTTTGTGTGAATGCAGCCTTTTTTTTCTCAAATTGAATCTAAATGCATTGAAAAATCCTTGAAAGATGATTAATGGGTTATCACAATGTATGAGGAATTAAATCAATTTAAGAGAAATGAGATATAGAAGCTTATTCCTAGACCTAATGATCTGATAAGACCCTAAAGTCTTATCGTAAAAAAGAAGAAGAGAAAGGGAATGATCACTTCGAGGGGATCAGCCCTCCTTGATCGCTTCGAGGGGATCGGCCTCCTAGGGTTTATCAAAAGACAGAATAATATTTTTCATAGATGATCGAAAACAAGCAGTTACATCTCTATTTATAGAGTTACGACTTTAGCTAAACTAAACAGACTTAATAAATACGCATAAAATAAAAGGAAAGCACAAAAAATAAAAGGATCCTAACAATCCCGCCTCCTTTAATTCAGCCTTGTCCTTAAGGCTGAGCAGTATTAAATTCTGGAAACTTCTCCTTTAGCATGCTGTAGGACTCCCAAGTGGCATCTTCTTTGGTAAGTTGGCCCATTGCATCAGCACTTCAGTTACAGGATGTCTGCGGTACATTGCAACTCGTCGATCAAGTATGACTTGTGGTTGAGTCTGAACTTCCCTAGTAGCAGAAGTGTTCAGCAAATGGCACTGCACTATTGCATCTTCACCCAATTTCCTTTTAAGGCATGCAACATGCAAGACTTTCCAATAAAAAAGTTGTCGAACTCGCTTATAAGTGCGGAGAAATCCCGAGTGACCAGCAATTGATGATGAATGGAACTCCTTCAGAATTATTGCATGGTAAGAAGAATGTGGGGCAACCACTATTCAGCCTTTATAGCGTAAGTCCACCGAATCCCAACTATAATTGGAGACATAACCTAGGGGTTCTTCTAATCTTTTAATGATGTTTTGGATCTTAGGATTATTTATCCATTCCCTTCTGATAACTTCCTATTAAATAGCTACTAGTTCAGCTTGTTCTGGAAGGCGTGAGAGGGCATCTGCTATTAAATTCTCACACTCCTTTTTATAAATGATCTTATAATCGAATCCCAGTAGCTTTGTGACCCATTTCTGTTGCTCTGGAGAAGAAATCTTTTGCTCTAGAAAATATTTGAGGCTTTTGTGATCAGTGCGTATTTGAAACCGTCGACCAATTAGATAGGGTCTCCATTTTGTGGCTGCATGTATTATAGCTAGCATCTTCTTGTCATAAATAGATAAACTCAAATGGGAAGGGGAAAGAGCCTTACTTGCATAAGTGATAGGCCGACCTTCCTGCATTAATACCCCTATTCCAGCTCTAGAAGCATCAGATTCAATCACAAACATCTTATTAAAATTGGGTAAAGCCAGCACGGGCGTAGTATTCATTGCAGTTTTCAAGAATTGAAATGCTTGAGTTGCCTCTTTTGACCATCTGAATGTATTTTTCTTTAGAAGTGACGTCAAGGGGGCACTAATTTTGCCATAATTCTTCACAAACTTTTGATAATAGCCTGTTAATCCCAAGAACCCCCTTAAAGCTTTGATTGACTTTGAAATTGGCCGGTCTGTCATCACTTGGATTTTTGAAGGATCAACTGCAACACTCTTTTGAGATATGATATGGCTGAGGTACTCAACCTCAGGTTGCCCAAAACTACACTTGGATTTCTCTACAAAAAGACCATGCTCACGAAGAATATTAAAGATAATTCATAAATGTAATAAATGACTTTCTAGAGAATGACTGTATATTAAAATATCATCAAAGAAAACCAAAACAAACTTACGGAGATGAGCCCGAAATATATCATTCATTAAACTCTAGAAGGTAGAGGGCGCATTGGTTAACCCGAAAGGCATTACTAGAAACTCATAATGGTCGTTATGTGTCCTGAAGGCAGTTTTTTGAACATCTCTTTCATGTACTCTGATTTGATGATAGCCCGATCGTAGGTCCAATTTAGTGAAGACCTGAGCTCCTCCCAATTCGTCCAACAATTCATCCACTACTGGAATAGGATATTTATCTTTCATTGTAATGTTGTTAAGTGCTCGATAGTCGACACACAACCGCCATGAGCCATCCTTCTTTCTGACTAGTAAGACTGGGGAAGAATATGGGCTAACACTAGCTCGTATAACTCCTGTTTTGAGCATCTCTATAACAAACCTCTCTATCTCTGCCTTTTGGAAATGTGGATATCTATAGGGTCGGACATTGGTTGGTGCCTTCTCGGGTAATAGTGGGATCCGATGATCATGACATCTAAGAGGTGGAAGTCCGTGTGGCTCTGCAAATATATCTGCAAACTCTGTTAGCAATGATTCAATATTTCTAGCGGGAATGTTCACTGTCATTTCCTTTTCAATGTTATGCAATTGCACCAAAATTCCGGTGTGTGTCTTCCGAAGGACTCGCTTCATCCGATGGCTAGTGATAGTTGTAACCTTACCTCCACATCTTCCTTTGAGAGTCACCTGTCTTCCATTAATAAAGAATTTCATAGTTAGTTTAGAAAAATTCCAGGAGACATCACCTAGGGTTGATAAACATTCAATTCCAAGCACTACTTCATAGTCTTCCAAGGGTAATAAAAAGAAATCCATAAATAATTATTGACCTTTCAAAATTAGTTTTATCTTTGAGCACTTGCTGTCACAAGTTAAAATCCGTCCATCGGCGACCTTGACTTCAAATTTGTCACAATATTCGATGTGGTAAGCTAATCGGGCTGCAACTTTTCTATCCATAAAATTATCAGTGCTACCCATATCAATCAAAACAGTGATAGACTGGTGTTTCAGAGTTCCCCCAATTTTCATAGTTTGTGGATTAGAGTAGCCAGCCAATGCATGCACTGTATGTGTGATGGCTTCCACATCATCATTAGTTTCCACTTCTTCATGATCGGAATCCAATACTTCTACTTCCGGTTCATCCTCGATCGGTTCAATCATCAAAAGTCTTCCTTGTTTGCATCGATGCTCCTTACTCCACTTTTCATCGCAACGCCAGTACAAACCCTTCGCTAACCTTTATTTGAGTTTCTCTCGGGTTAGTCTGCTAGTGTTGTGGTTTCGACTAGGAGTAGATGAAGTAGGTTGCCTAGTAATCACCTATTTATTGGCACCTCTGTTTCGACGATATTCCACATTGATTTTTTCTTCATGTAGGCATGCAAATGAAATCGCAGCCATCATAGTGCAGGGTTGACGAGCCTTAACCTCGCACCGGATCTTGGGAATAAGCCCTTCAATAAATATACCAAAAAGTTGTCATTCTGACCAATCTCTAGCTTGGTTGGACAATCTTTCAAATTTACTATGATACTCCAACACTGTAGAAGTCTGACGAATTTTGGCGAGTTGGCTATCAACATTCTCATATTCGGATGGGCCAAAGCGAACAAGAAGTCCTCTTTTAAACTGCTCCCATGACAGAATTCCATGGCAAGTTTCGTACCAATTATATCACTGAATTGCATCTCCATCGAGCTAGATTGAGGCCACTTCTACCTTGGATTCTTCTGGGGTTCTATGAAAACGAAAATAAATTTCCGCCCTAGAGATCCAACTGGTCAGATCCCCATCTTCCCATGGTGGAAATTCTACCCTGATACATGAGTAGTGCGTGTCACCATCCTGGGGCCCTTTTCCTGTATCTCCTGATCTGTTTAGTGTAGAACTTGAGCTCCCATCTTGATGAAACCCGCTAAAGTGCTCCAACAAGCTCTTTTTGAAATCATGAAGAGTTTCTTGTAGCCGATTTCCAATTCTGGTTTCCAACGCTTCCATTTGTGCCTTCATTGAGTTATCGGTAGCCATTGCATACGATTACAAGTCGGTAATCCTCAGTTCTTGTTTCTGATGTCTAGTCAAGGGCATCTGCACAGTAGCTGGCAGTAGCAGCGACTGTGGCACGACTGAAAACTAGGGCAGAGCAAGTGTGCTCTGTTTCGGTTAGATGCAGAGCAAGGTGGAGCGGCGGCGGCTGGGAGGCGAGCGGCGGTCGTCGCACGGTGGCCCACAGTGGTGATGGGTCGGTTGGCCGATGACGACGCTCGAGGGGAAGAGGAGTGCTGGAGGAGGCATGACTGGTGGAGGCGCGGCTGGAAACAAGGGCAGTAGCAGTGAGTTGCCCTGTTTCAGTCGCGGTGATGAGGGGGGCAACCGGCGGCTGCAGTTGTGACCCAAGGGGCAGGGCATGGCTAGGGTTGCAGTTGGGAGGAGGGCGGCGGTGATCGATCGGCCGGGAAGCAGCGGCGGCGGTGGAGAAGGAGTTGCCCTGCAGCAGCGGTAGAGAAGACGAGTAGGGCTGCGACGGAGTGGGACGTTGGCAGCGTCGTCTCCTGGCAGCGGTGGTGGCTCGGGTGGGAGGCGACGGTGGACTCTGGCCGGAAGTGGGGTAGAGTCGGTTGCTGGTCGGAGAGCAGCGACGGGCGACGGGTGGGCTGGCCGGAAGCAGGGGAAGCAGGGGTGCGTGGTGTGGTTGCTGCTTCTTCTTCTTCTCTCTTTCTTTCTTTCTTTCTTTCTTTCTTTCATTTTTTTTTTTGATAGCTTCGTTGCAGCGAGAATGCCAAGGATCTTCGAGGGGATCGGCCTCCTTGATCGCTTCGAGAGGATCGGCCCTCCTTGATCGCTTCGAGGGGATCGATCTCCTAGGGTTTGTCAAAAGACAGAATAATATTTTTCATAGATGATCGAAAATAAGCAGTTACATTCCTATTTATAGAGTTTCGACTTTAGCTAAACTAAACAGACTTAAATATGCATAAAATAAAAGGAAAGCACAAAAAATAAAAGGAAAAATAAAAGGATCCTAACATGATCATTTGGTAATTGGTACTAAATGGGTCTATAGAAACAAGCAAGATAAACATGGTATCATAGTTAGAAATAAGGCTAGATTAGTGGCTAAAGGTTTCAACCAAGAAGAAGGTATTGATTATGAAGAAACCTTCGTTCCTATGGCTAGACTTAAAGCCATAATGATTCTCCTTGTCGATGCTAGTTGTAATATTTTGAAGTTAATTCAAATTGAGGTTAAAAGTGCTTTTCTTAATGGTTTTGATTCCAAAGAAGTTTATGTTGAACAACCACCCAGATTTGAGAATATCACTTTTCTGAATCATGTTTTTAAATTGTCTAAGGCTCTCTATGGTTTGAAACAAGCCCCAAGGGATTGGTATGAGAGGCAAGGTCGATATTGTTGAATCTCATATTTTGATGATGAAACTAATTGATAGTGTTTATGATTTGATCTACGTTTTGAATGATGCAGGAAGCTTCGATTAGGGAGAGACAATTAAAGCAGGAAGAATTATGTTGGGCTGGAGAAAACACATGTCAAAAGATTGGACGTCGAGCCGAAGGATCGGTCGATGCATCGGCAAAAGGCTTCGAGCCATGGGTTCAGGCATTAGGCCAAGAAGAGCGAAAATTGCACCAAGAAAATCGGAGTGACAAAGGTCAATTCATCGATTGGGCAATAGGTTGCAAGAGAGGACAATGCATCGAAGAATCAGATGAAGCGTCGATGAACCAATGACATGCCGGACAATATTTGATTAGCTTTGTAATAATTATCTAGATCGAAGTAGGTTTTAAGTGTGTAGGATTAACTACAATAGCGATCAAGGCATAAAGCAAAATAAAGTCCTGGAGTCAAGAACGAGATTTCGTTGGGAGTTCGAGAGTTCGTTGGAAGTCCAAACATTCATCAGAAGTTCTATCAGAATTAACCGAGAAGTCCTGGAGGGGCCAAAGAAGCTTGTTAGAACTCGCCAAGAAGATTGTTGTGAAGTCCAGGAGCTTGTCGGGAGTCTGTTGGAACATTGCCGAGAGATCGTCGGAAGTTCCCCGGAAGCTTGCCGGAAGAAACCTAGACTTACCGGACTTATTTAGCTTAGTGTATGCCTTAAAATTCGTAGTTAGCACATAATTGGGTTAGAATTGGGCCAACTCAATTAAGGGCCAATTGGGCCCAAGTTTGGGCTATGTTGGGCCAAGTGAATGGCTTAAACAGTGACCCAACAAGTAGAACTATCGTGTCATAGTCTCCGAGACTATGTCAGGCGATGGTACCACCTAGACACACTCTCTAAGAGATTGTTAGGCGGTGGTACCAGCTGGGCGATGGTACAACCAAACTGGGTGGTGGTGCCACTCAGTGTCAGTGCTGCAAGTGGTGGTATTGCCCACCACAAGCGGTGGTACCGCTAGTACCCCGAAAACTGGAGATGAGACACCTTTAGGCTCCAAGTTTGAATTCACTTGAAGCCTATAAATACCCCTCTTATCCCTAATTAACAAATACAAGAATTGAGAGCAAAAAGAAATAAAAATGCTATTGTAATCTTGTGAGAACTCCTCTTAAGTTCTAAGTGTTAATCTTGTTTAAGAGAGGAGTGAAGGTGGGTGTAAAGGTTCTCCCCTAAACCTGTCAAAAGGAGAATCAGGTGTAAAAGGGTAGTTGATCTTCTCTTATTAAAAGAAGATCGTTAATGGATGCCGGTGGCCTCGACGAAAGAGGAATCGGTGGAGTGGATGTAGGTCACGATGACCGAACCACTATAAAACGGTTTGCATTTCTGTTTTGTTGTTTATTTTTATTGCAATCTACTTTACATTGCAAACTGATTTCTTACTCTCACTATGCTCTCATACGCTTTCAAGTAAACATCTTTCGAGATTGGTTTTAATCGTATGAACAGATTTTTCGAACCGACGTAATTTTTTCGCTGCACTAATTCACCCCCCCTCTTAGTGTCATCTCAATTATAATAGTTGGTATCAGAGCCATGTTATTTCTTGTTTAGTTTAACACCCAAGAGAAATAACTCTTTTCGACTTTCAAGAGGGCTATTCTATCGTTCGTCCTCCCATGTTCAATGGGACGGACTATACATATTAGAAAACTAGAATGATAGTTTTCTTGCTTTCTTTGGATTTAAATTCATGGAATATTATGGAAAACGACTTTCAAAAGTCTCAAACTCCAATGAACGAATGGAATGATTTGAAGAAGAAAATTTTTCTTTAAATTCTAGAGCTATGAATGCTCTATTTTGTGCCTTAGACAGAAATGAATTCAATCGAGTTTCTACTTACGAAACTGCTTTTGACATTTGACACACACTTGAAATTACACACGAAGGCACTAGTAGAGTTAAAGACTCTAAAATAAATATTTTGATGCATGATTTTAAATTATCTCATATGGAACCAAGCAAGACTATTGGAGACATGTATACCTATTTTACGGATATCATCAATAGTCTAAAAGTTTTTGATAAAAGTTTTCGAATTTTGAACTTGTGAATAAAGTTTTACGATCACCTACTAAAAATTGGGATTCAAAAGTAACAGCAATATAAGAATCAAAGAACATGAACCAAGAACTTATTAGGTCATTAATGACCTTTGAAATGTGTTATATGACACAAAATAAACATGAGAGTAACCTTCCAAAGAACAAGAAGGATTTGGCACTTCGAATACTAGAATACCACTTGAGTGATAACTCAAGTGATGATGATGATGACTTTGAACTTTTCACTATAAATTTTAAAATGTTCATAAAACAAGAATTAATGAATAAAAATGAACTTAAAAAGAAGTTGTCAAAGAAGAATAAAGTATTCAAGGCGGCTTGGGACAAATCAAGTTCATCCGAAGATGAAGAACAAACCAACAAAAGCTAGGTGGCAAACTACGCCTGAATAGCTTTTGACGACAAGGTAACCAAAACCCCTTTGTTTTATTTTGAAATTACTTGATGCATTTCATATGTTATTTTAAAATTAATTTATAAAATATAATAAATAAATAAGTAAAAGGGGATCATGCTTTTCTTTTTCTAGCTACTTTGAAAAAAAAATATGATCATGACAATTGCATATTTTATAAAAATACAATAAAATGTTAATCTAATGCTTGTAGACCTAGTAAGATTAATGTTATGTATGTGTTTAAGAAGCAATAATGTGTATCATGTTGATTTTCGTATTGCATTTTGATTTTGATTAAAGATACCTTATGTTCAATGAAACCATGCTTGATGTTTTAATGAAAATGTTAAGAGGTTTGATATCATGCTTAATGAGTTTATAGTTTGAAATTGTGCATGTTATACCTTGAAACTTAAAACCATGTTTTGGTATCATGCCCAAAGTAATGATGCATAATGATCATGCTTAAAGAGTTTATATTTCAAAATTATGCATGATGATTCTAGCTTATTAATCTTTGTCGTAATGAAAGTTGCTTTTTCGATTTTAAAAAATGATGTATATTTTTATTTGGCATAAAAATTTGGGCATGCTTATATAAAATCAATCATATGAATTGAAACACTAAATAGAGGAAAGCATTTTTCTTGAAAATTTCTTTTTCTCTATCTTATCGATTTTTCACTAAGAGATTGATAAAGTTATTTATACCATTTTAAATCTCTTGAACATAATTTTGATGATTTGATGATTTAAATTTTAATGAATTTTATCCAAATCATGATCTTGATTTCTTGGAATTACTTGAGATTTTTTTTTGAATCAAATCTCTTCTTTGTACTCCTATGATTTTTTTTTGGTATTTTATTTAAAGAGGAGATCTACTATATGAATCATGTCTTTTGGTATTCATATGATCTTATCTTTTATGATATGATTATTTTATGATTCCTTGTATTCATGAAGTATATCTCATCACCAAAATTTTCTTGTTATCCTGTATGTGATGATTTGGAAATTGATGTAAAAGGAAAAGAATTACAACGTTATATTCTTCCCTTCTATTTGACAATGATAAAGGGGGAGCAAATTTGCTAGCTTACAAATTACAGGGAGAAAAACTTGCTAGGAAGCAAAATTGCTAGCTTATTCTAAAATGATGCATTATTATCTTGCTAGCTTGCTATCTTGCATTCTTTTTCAAAAACTTGCTAGCCTTCGTACTTCAAAGAGAAGTAACACTTGCCAAATTGCTAGTTTGCATATTGTAAAATAATGTAAACTTTTGCTAGCTTGCACTTTGCAAAGGAAGCAAAAAATCACACTTCTCAAAAGAGAAGAAAGAACTTGCTATCTTGAACATCATAAAAAATTGCTAGCTTGCCTATCGTAAGAAGCAAAAATATGAACTTAAAAAATTTATAATCTTGCACATCTTTAAAATTAATGATGATTTGATGATTATGCATGTTGAGTGAAGAAAAAATTTGCTAGCTTGTATGTTATAAAACTTGCATATCTCAAACACTTGATAGTTGCACTTCTCCTTTTTGTTGATGACAAAGGGGGAGAAGTATGATGATGTTATGCATGATTTTATGATGACATGTTACTTGGATTTTTGAATCCAAGAGTTTTATTAATATGACATATTGATAGGGGGAGTTAAGGTTAACTCCATCGTCAATTGGTTATCATCATCAAAAAGGGGGAGATTGTTAAATCTCGAATTTTGATGATGAAACTAATTGATATTGTTTATGATTTTATCTATATTTTGAGTGATGCAGGAAGCTTCGATTAGGGAGAGACCATGGGTTTAGGCATCGGGTCAAGAAGAGCAAAAATTACGCTAAGAAAATTGGAGTTGTGGAGGTCAACTAGCTGATTAGGCAATAGGTTGCAAGAGAGGATGATGCGCCGAAGAATCGGATGAAGCGTCAATGAACCAATGACATGCCGAACAACATTTGATTAGCTTTGTAATAATTATCTAGATCGAAATAGATTTTAAGTGTGCAGGATTAACTATGATAGTGATCAAGGTATAAAGCAAAATGAAGTCTCGGAGTCAAGAACAAGATTTCATTGGGAGTTCGAGAGTTCGTCGAAGTCCGGACATTCGTCGGAAGTTCTATCGGAATTGACCGAGAAGTCCAAGAGCTTGCCAAAGAAGCTCATTGGAACTCGCCAAGAAGATTGTCATGAAGTCCAAGAGCTTGCTAGGAGTCCGTTAGAATATTGTCGAGAGATCGTCGGAAGTTCGTCAGAAGATCGTCGGACGCTCACCGGAAGAAACCTAGACTAACCAGGCTTATTTAGTTTAGTGTATGCCTTAAAATTCGTAGTTAGCATATAATTGGATTAGAATTGGGCTAACTCAATTAAGGGCTAATTGGGCCCAAGTTTAGGTTATGTTGGACCAAGTGAATGGCTCAAACAGTGACCCAACAGGTAGAATCGTCATGGCACAGTCTTTGAGACTATGTCAGGCGATGGTACCGTCAGTCTGGGTGGTGGTACCGCCTAGACACAGTCTTCGAGAGATTGTCAAGCAATGGTACCGCTAGACTGGGAGGTGATACCGCCTAGTGGCAGGGTGTCAAGTGATGGTACCGCTAGACTAGGTGGTAGTACCGCTCAGTGTCAGTGCTGTAGGTGGTGGTACCGTCAGTACCTCGAAAACCAGGGATGAGACACTTTTAGGCTCCATGTTTGAATTCATTTAAGGCTTATAAATACCCATCTCATCCCTAGTTAACAAATACAAGAATTAAGAGCAAAAAGAAATAAAAACGCTATTGTAATCTTGTGAGAACTCCTCTTAAGCTCTAAGTGTTAGTCTTGTTTAAGAGAGGAGTGAAGGGGAGTGTAAAAGTTCTCTCCTGAACCTATCAAAAGGAGAACCGGGTGTAAAAGGGTAGTTGATCTTCGCCTGTTGAAAGAATATCGTTAGTGGATGTCGGTGGCCTCGACGGAAGAGGAATCGGTGGAGTGGATGTAGGTCATGATGATCGAACCACTATAAAATGGTTTGCATTTCTGGTTTATTATTTATCTTTATTGCAATCTACTTTACATTGCAAACTAATTTCTTACTCCCACTATGCTCTCATACGCTTTCAAGTTTCTTTCGAGATCAGTTTTAATCGTATGAAAATATTTTTCGAACCGACGTAATTTTTCTACTGTACTAATTCACACCCCCCCTCCCCCTCTCTTAGTGCCGACTCAATCATAATAGATACTACATTGTTTGTTGAACATTTTGAAAATCATTTTCTTATAGTTCAAATTTATGCTAATGATATTATTTTCGGTTTTTCAAATGAGTTTTTATGTGAGTCTTTTAAGTGTATAAGCCAAGAGTTCAAAATGGGTTTAATGGGAGAATTAACTTTTTTCCTAGAATTACAAATCAAACAACTTAGTGATGAAACCTTTGTTAGTCAAACTAAGTATATGTTAGATATATTAAAATAATTTAATATGGACAGTGCTAAAGCTATTAATACACCAATGATCACTTCTACAAAATTAGATATGGACATTAATGGAGAATGTTTTGATCAAAAGACTTATAGGGGTATGATAGGTAGTTTATTATACCTCACAACAACTAAACCCGATATCATGTTTAGTGTTGGGCATACACTAGATTTCAATTTAATCCCAAGCAATCTCACTTAAAAAATTATTAAAAGAATTTTTAGATATCTAAAAGGAACTCCTAGTCTAGGACTATGGTATCCAAATTTCAAAAACTTTGAATTACTTGCTTATGCCGATACTGATTTTGCTGGTTGTCAAATAGATAGAAAAAGCACATCCAGAACATGTCAACTCTTAGGACACACACTTGTTTCTTGGACTTCTAAGAAACAAAACTTAGTTATATTAACTACAACCGAAGCAGAATATATAGCAGTAGGTGCATGTTGTGCACAAATTATCTAGATGAAGAACACTTTATAAGATTATGGAATTCACTTGAAAAATATACCCATAAAATGTGATAAACTAGTGTAATATGTTTACAAAAAATCTCATTCAATACTCTAGAACTAAACATATTGATATTATGCATCATTTTATTAGAGATCATGTTAATAATCATAACATATCTTTAGAATTTATTGATACAAAGCATCAATTAGCAGATTTTTTACAAAACCATTGAACGAGAAATAGTTTAATTTGATTAGAAGAGAATTAGGTATGCTAAATCTTATAAATGCATGAATTCCTTTTTTAGATTTCTCGGTTCTTCATAACTTGAATTTTCATTTTAAATCGAGATCGTCTTTCTATTTGCAAAAGAAGAGTGTTGATTCATGGATTTTTGGATTAATGACTTAATTAATTCCTTTGAATCCTTCTTCCTTCTATTTACAAGAAAAGGAATTTAATTTATGAAGTTTTATTTAAGGATTATTCATCCTTCATTTAATGCTCCTTTCCCATAAATTCTTTCTCACTCGAAAGAAGAATTTTTATTCATGGACTTTTAGTATATGATGATCATTTGCAAGAATAGGGATTTGATTTTGTATAGACATCTTGATCCTTTTAATGAATCCTTTTTCTTTGCTAAAATAGAAGCTTGATTCAATGAAACTCATTTATTATGGATTTGACTTGGTTCATATCCCTTCATGAAATTGATTCGTGATTTTCTTGTGTAGAATGAATTCCTCCCTTACTTTTCTTCCTCTTCTTCTTATCTTTTTATGACAAATGAAGAAATAAACTTGCACATCTTAAGAAGAACCAAAATGCTCCTAAGCAAAAATGCTGGCTTCTCATTTTTCATACAAGTTTTTGCTTAAACTTCTCATTTTTGCTAGCTTGGATAAATTGGTATAAAACTTACTTAACATGCTTGCATTATTCTTCTTTTTGTTGATGACAAAGGTGGAGAAATGATGATTGATATCAAAATATCGATTTAAACATGAGAAATGATGAATATTTGGTATCATGAAATGATAAATGATATCATAATCAAAGTTTTAACATCATGCATGTTATGAAAATGATGAATGTTGGGTATCATGAAATAATAAATGGTATCATGTTCAAAATATTGATTTAATATATGAAGTGTAAAATGCTTAAAACTTTAATGTCTTCGCATCATGTATGATATGCCCAAAATGATATATCATGAATGCTTTAGTATCATGTATGTTATGCCCAAAAGTGATGTTGATATCATGCATGAAGTGAATATGAAATGTAAAGTTTTAAAATTATGCATATTTTAATGATGCATGTCATATTGATATGATATATTGCATTTGATCACTATGATCGAAAGTGTTTAACTTGAATTCAAAGGTTGTGATTCCTTTTGAATTCAAGTTTGCTTTATCTTAATGTGGCATATAAATAGGGGAAGCTAAGGTTAACTCCGTCATCAATTGGTTGTCATCATAAAAAAAGGGGGAGATTGTTGAATCTCAGATTTTGACGATGAAATCAATTGATAAATGATCTAATTTATATGTTGAGATAAGTGTTGCAGAATTAACTACGATAATAGATAAGGCATAAATTAGATATTGGGTCGGAGTTAAAGATCAGATGATATATTGAAGATTCAAACGATATGTCGGAAGCTTGTCGAGAGTTTGTCAGGAGTTCACCGAGAGCTCGTTGGGAGTTCGTCACAAACTCACCGAGAGTTTGTTAGGAGTTCGCTAAGAGTTTGTCGGGAGTTCGCCAAGAGTTTATCAAGAGTTCGCCAAAAGCATGCCAAAAAGTTCATCAGAATTTCGTCAAGACTTTACTGAAAGAACGATTGATATACCGGACAAAGATTGCTTAGATAATGTCTTAATTATCATAGTTAGAACCAAGATTGATTTATACTTCATGCCTTAATTATCATAGTTAGGATTGGGAAGTAATCCCACTAACTCAGTTAGAGGCTAACTGGGTCCAAAACAAGGTTGAGTTGGGCCAAATGAAAGGCCCACTCGGCCACTTGGAGCCTTGCTAGGCAGTGGCACCGCTTAGGGTGAGCGGTGGAACCGCTTGAGGCTTAGCCTCCTAGGTGGTCTGGACGGTGGTACCACCCAGACTAGGCAGTGGTACCACCAGAGCCCAGTCTCCGAGGCTCTGTCGAGTGGTAGTACTGCTAGACTGGGCAGTGGTACCGCCTAGTATCAGAGTACCTAGCGGTAGTACCGCCAATACTCGGAAATCCGGGAAGAGACACTTTTTAGTTCCAATTCTAAAACCTTTGGGACCTATAAATACCTCACTCCTTTCTGCATGAAAATATAATAAAAAAAGCAGAAAAGTATGAAAAAAATATTTAAGTGTTGGGGTGTAAAAGTGTTGTAAAAGTGCTAAGGGTCCTCCTCCTCTTTCTTCAACTTTGTAATCATTAGAGAAGAGGTGTGAGGCTTGTAAGGGTTATCTCCTAAACCTGTGAAAAGAAGAAAAGCTTTGTAAGAAGGTGGTTGGTTTTCACCTATTGAACGAAGACCATTAGTGGATACTAGTAATCTCGACGAAGGAGGAATCAGAAGTGGACATAGGTCACAACGATCGAACCACTATAAATCCGGTGTGTTCTTTCCTTCCTACTTTCTTTCATTACTTATCTGTACTCTATAGCTTACATTCACTCTAAGTCATTACTTTCTGATACGGGTTTTGACAAAATGATTTTGTCGAATGAAACTTTACAAATCAACGTAACTTTTATCGTTGTACTAATTCACCCCACCCCAACCCCCCTCTTTTAGTGTCGTATTGATCCTAATAGATCTTCTTTCTAATGGGAGAAGATCAACTACTCTTACAATTCTTTTTCTCTTTTTCATAGGTTTAGGAGATAACCTTTACAACCCACTCTCTTTTAGACTTTACTCCTCCCATATAAACCTTCTAACTCTAGGAGGAAGAGACTAACTAATGTTAGAGAGATTACAAAACTTTTTTCTCAAGTATATTTTTTTCCTTTTCTACTCAATTTTGTACTCCTTCAAGCAAGAATAGCTGGAGTATTTATAGACCCCAAATGACTTCAAAAATAAAGCCAAAAAATGTCTCATCCTAGGTTTCCCGAGTTCTAGCGGCACCACCACCTATGCTGGGCGGTACAGCACTAACACTAGGCGGTACCATTGCTTGATAGTCTGAAAAAGTGTGCTCTTGATTTTTTCAGCTCATAGGTGGTTCTTATTAACCTTCGGTGACCGAATGAGCCTTCCACTTGGCCCAAAACCGTCTCTAACTCAGGCCCAATGGGCCCCTAATTGAGTTGGCATGGTTACACTCGAAACCAACTCAATTACAACCTAACTATGACCAATTAAATCAACTAATTATAAGACTAGAATTCTATGTTATCCGGCATGTCATTGGTGTTGAATCTTGGATTTTGATGATGAAGTCAATTGTCATTTGTTATCTAATCCATATGTTGAGATAAATTTGCAGGATTAACTACGATGGCAGTAAGACATGCAGTAGGAGTTGCGCCGGAGTCAAGACCATGATCACGTTGGGGATTCGAGAGTTCGATGGAAGTCCGGATGGTCGTTGGAGGTTCTGTGGGAACAAATCCGAGAAGTCCAAGAGCTTGCCAAAAGAAGCTCGTCGGAACTCGCCAAGTAGATCGTCGTAAGCCCAGGAGTTTGCCGGAAGTCCGTCGGAGCATCGCCGGAGGTTCGTCGGATGTTCGTCGGAAGCTCGCCAAAAGAAGCGATTGACGCACTAGAGCAAGCTGTAGTAAATGTCTTAAGAATTGTCGTAGTTAGCATGTAGATTCAGTTAGGAATGGGAGGTGATCCCATTAACATAAATTGGGAGAAATTAGGCCCTTGACAAATCCAAATTGGGCCGAATGGATCAACCCATTCGGACCAGAATTCCTACTAGGCGGTGGCACCGCCAAGGTCGATGGTGGCACAGCCCAGGAGAGAGTCTCCCAGGAAAGCTGGGCGGTGCAACCACCCCAGGCAGGCAGTGGCACCGCCTGGGCTCAGTCTCCGAGCGAGACTAGGCGGTGCAACCGCCCCAGGCAAGCGGTGGCACCGCCAGGGCTCAATCTCTGAGCGAGACTGGGTGGTGCAATCACCCCTGTCAGGCGGTGGCACCACCCAGAAGCTCAGTCTCCGAGCTGCCAGGCGATTGTACCGCCCCAGTCAGGAGGTGGTACCGCCAGGACCCTAGAAATCCGGGAAAAGACATTTTTGAGCTCCAAATTCAAACTAGTTTGGGGCCTATATATACCCCACCCTTTCCTGCATGAAAGGGCATCGGAAATCCAATCTTACTGTATGATTTTTAGAGCTCAAAAGTGTTGTAAAGGCTAGAAGTTCTCCTCCCTTTTTTTTGCAAGTTTTAATCTTTCAAGAGAGGAGATAAAAGTTTGTAAGGGTTGTCTCCTAAGTCCGTCAAAAGGAGTGAAACTGTAAAATAGTGGTTGGCCTTCGCCTATTGAAGGAAGGCCTCTAGTGGACGTCGGTGACCTCATTGGTGGAGGAAGCCAAAAGTGGATGTAAGTCAAGATTGACCGAACCACTCTAAATCTCGGTTTGCATTTATTTTGAGCGTTTTATCTTTACTGCAAACCTCCTCAATAGCCTACTGCCTTCTGCTCTTTTACGAACTCACTTTCAAGTTAAGTTTCCGAAAATGGGTTTACGTCGGAAATCGGTTTTATCATACGAACATCATATTTCAGTTTGCGCTTACATTCCGATCTCTATCTTAACTGCAAACTTCCTGCCTTACTTTACATCAAATACATTTCCGTAAGCTTTCAAAGTTATTATCTGCACGAAACGACTTTTACGTCGGAATCAGATTTTAACGTACGACACAGTTTTAATCGTCGAAAGTTTTCCACTGCAATAATTCACCCCCTCTTAGTGCTTGTGATCCTAATGAAGGTTAACTCCATTATCAATTGATTTTTCATCATAAAAAAGGGGGAGATTGTTGAATCTAGAATTTTGATGATGAAGTCAATTGTCATTTGTTATCTAATCCATATGCTGAGATAAGTGTGCAGGATTAACTACGATAGCAGTAAGACATGCAGTAGGAGTTACGTTCGACGAAAGTCTGGACAGTCATTGGAGTTTCTACGAGAACAAATCCGAGAAGTCCAGGAGTTTGCCAAAGAAGCTCGTCGAAACTTGCCAAGTGGATCGCCAAGTCTAGGAGTTTTGGAAGTCCCCGACATCGCCGAGGGTTCGTCGGATGTTCAAAAAAATTCACGGAAGAAGCGATTGACGACCGGAGCAAGTTACAGTAATTGTCTTAAGAAATATCATAGTTAGCATGTAGATTAAGCTAGGAATGGGAGGTGATCCTATTAACATAATCTGGGGGCAATTGGGCCATTGATAGACCCAAATTAAGATGAATGGATCAGCCCATTCGGACCTAGTTTTCTTGGCTAGCGGTGGCACCGCCCAAGAGCTCAGGAAAGCTGGGCAGTGCAACCGCCCAGGTCAAGCGGTGGTACCGCCTGGGTTCAGTCTCCGAGCGAGACTAGGCGGTGGTACCGCCCCTGTCAGGTGGTGGAACCGCTTGGGCTCAGTCTCCGAGTGAGACTCGGCGGTGGTACTGCTCCTATCAGGTGGTGGTACCGCCTGAGCTCGGTCTCCGAGAGGTAGTACCACCCAGTTATAGCGGTAGTACAGTCAGGACCCCAGAAATCCGGAAGATGACATTTTTGAGCTCAAAATTCAAACCAGTTTAGGGCCTATATAAACCCCACCCTTTCTTGCATGAAAGGGCACCGAAAATCTAATCTTACTCTATGATTTTTAGAGCTCAAAAGTGTTGTATAAGCTGAAAGTTCTCCTCCCTCTTTTCTTCCAAGTTTTGATCGTTCAAGAGAGGAGTGAAGTTTTGATCATTCAAGAGAGTGAAAATTCTATAAGGGTTGTCTCCTAAGCCCGTCAAAAGGAGTGAAACTATAAAAGGATGGTTGGCCTTCGCCTATTGAAGGAAGGCCTCTAGTGGACGTCGGTGACCTCATTGGTGAAGGAAGCCAAAAGTGGATGTAAGTCAAGATTGACCGAACCACTCTAAATCTCGGTTTGCATTTATTTTGAGCATTTTATCTTTACTGCAAACCTCCTCAATAGCTTACTGCCTTCTGCTCTTTTACGAACTCACTTTCAAGTTAAGTTTCCGAAAATGGTTTTACGTCGGAAATCGGTTTTATCGTACGAACATCATATTTCAGTTCGCACTTACATTCCGATCTCTATCTTAACTGCAAACTTCCTGCCTTACTTTACTTCAAATACATTTCCGTAAGCTTTCAAAATTATTAAATGCACGAAACGACTTTTACGTCGGAATCAAATTTCAACGTACGACGCAGTTTTAATCGTCGAAAGTTTTCCACTGTAATAATTCCCCTCCCCTCTTAGTGCTTTTGATCCTCCTAAAGGTTAACTCCATTATCAATTGATTTTTCATCATAAAAAAGGGGGAGATTGTTGAATCTCGAATTTTAATGATGGAGTCAATTGTCATTTGTTATCTAATCCATATGCTGAGATAAGTGTGCAGGATTAACTACGATAGCAGTAAGACATGCAGCAGGAGTTACGCCGGAGTCAAGACCATGATCACGTTAGGGGTTCGAGAGTTCGACGAAAGTCCGGACGGTAATTGGAGGTTCTACGGGAACAAATCCGAGAAGTCCAGGAGTTTGCCAAAGAAGCTCGTCGAAACTCGCCAAGTGGATCATTGCAAGACTAGGAGTTTGCCAGAAGTCCGCCGGAGCATTGCCGAGGGTTCGTCGAATGTTCGCCGAAAATTCACCGGAAGAAGTAATTGACGCACCGGAGCAAGTTGCAGTAATTGTCTTAAAAAATATCATAGTTAGCATGTAGATTAAGCTAGGAATGGGAGGTGATCCTATTAACATAATCTGGGGGCAATTGGGCCCTTGATAGACCCAAATTAAGCTGAATGGATCAGCCCATTCGGACCTAGATTTCTTGGCTGGCGGTGGCACCGCCCAAGAGCTCAGGAAAGCTGGGCAGTGCAACCGCCCAGGTCAAGCGGTGGTACCGCCTGGGTTCAGTCTCCGAGCGAGACTAGGCGGTGGTACCGCCCCTGTCAGGTGGTGGAACCGCTTGGGCTCAGTCTCCGAGTGAGACTCGGCGGTGGTACTGCTCCTATCAGGTGGTGGTACCGCCTGAGCTCGGTCTCCGAGAGGTAGTACCACCCAGTTATAGCGGTAGTACAGTCAGGACCCCAGAAATCCGGAAGATGACATTTTTGAGCTCAAAATTCAAACCAGTTTAGGGCCTATATAAACCCCACCCTTTCTTGCATGAAAGGGCACCGAAAATCTAATCTTACTCTATGATTTTTAGAGCTCAAAAGTGTTGTATAAGCTGAAAGTTCTCCTCTCTCTTTTCTTCCAAGTTTTGATCGTTCAAGATAGGAGTGAAGTTTTGATCATTTAAGAGAGTGAAAATTCTATAAGGGTTGTCTCCTAAGCCCGTCAAAAGGAGTGAAACTATAAAAGGATGGTTGGCCTTCGCCTATTGAAGGAAGGCCTCTAGTGGCCGTCGGTGACCTCATTGGTAGAGGAAGCCAAAAGTGGATGTAAGTCAAGATTGACCGAACCACTCTAAATCTCGGTTTGCATTTATTTTGAGCATTTTATCTTTACTGCAAACCTCCTCAATAGCTTACTGCCTTCTGCTCTTTTACGAACTCACTTTCAAGTTAAGTTTCCAAAAATGGTTTGACGTCGGAAATCGGTTTTATCATACGAACATCATATTTCAGTTCGCGCTTATATTCCGATCTCTATCTTTACTGCAAACTTCCTGCCTTACTTTACTTCAAATACATTTCCGTAAGCTTTCAAAGTTATTATCTGCACGAAATGACTTTTACGTCGGAATCAGATTTTTAACGCATCGATTTAGTTTTAATCGTCGAAAGTTTTCCACTGCAATAATAATTCCCCCCTCTCTTAGTGCTTGTGATCCTTATGAAGGTTAACTCCATTATCAATTGATTTTTCATCATAAAAAAGGGGGAGATTGTTGAATCTCGAATTTTGATGATGGAGTCAATTGTCATTTGTTATCTAATCCATATGCTGAGATAAGTGTGCAGGATTAACTACGATAGCAGTAAGACATGCAGCAGGAGTTATGCCGGAGTCAAGACCATGATCACGTTAGGGGTTCGAGAGTTCGACGAAAGTCCGGACGGTCATTGGAGGTTCTACGGGAACAAATCCGAGAAGTCTAGGAGTTTGCCAAAGAAGCTCGTCGAAACTCGCCATGTGGATCATTGCAAGACTAGGAGTTTGCCGGAAGTCCGCCGGAGCATTGCCGAGGGTTCGTCGAATGTTCGCCGAAAATTCACCGGAAGAAGTGATTGACGCACCGGAGCAAGTTGCAGTAATTGTCTTAAAAAATATCGTAGTTAGCATGTAGATTAAGCTAGGAATGGGAGGTGATCCTATTAACATAATCTGGGGGCAATTGGGCCCTTGATAGACCCAAATTAAGCTAAATGGATCAGCCCATTCGGACCTAGATTTTTTGGCTGGCGGTGGCACCGCCCAAGAGCTCAGGAAAGCTGGGCAGTGCAACCGCCCAGGTCAAGCGGTGGTACCGCCTGGGTTCAGTCTCCGAGAGAGACTAGGCGGTGTTACCGCCCCTGTCAGGTGGTGGAACCGCCTAGGCTCAGTCTCCGAGTGAGACTCGGCGGTGGTACTACCCCTATCAGGTGGTGGTACCACCTGAGCTCGGTCTCCGAGAGGTAGTACCACCCAGTTATGGCGGTAGTACTGCCAGGACCCAAGAAATCCGGAAGATGACATTTTTGAGCTCAAAATTCAAACCATTTTAGGGCCTATATAAACCCCACCCTTTCTTGCATGAAAGGGCACCGAAAATCTAATCTTACTCTATGATTTTTAGAGCTCAAAAGTGTTGTATAAGCTGAAAGTTCTCCTCTCTCTTTTCTTCCAAGTTTTGATCGTTCAAGATAGGAGTGAAGTTTTGATCATTTAAGAGAGTGAAAATTCTATAAGGGTTGTCTCCTAAGCCCGTCAAAAGGAGTGAAACTATAAAAGGATGGTTGGCCTTCGCCTATTGAAGGAAGGCCTCTAGTGGCCGTCGGTGACCTCATTGGTAGAGGAAGCCAAAAGTGGATGTAAGTCAAGATTGACCGAACCACTCTAAATCTCGGTTTGCATTTATTTTGAGCATTTTATCTTTACTGCAAACCTCCTCAATAGCTTACTGCCTTCTGCTCTTTTACGAACTCACTTTCAAATTAAGTTTCCAAAAATGGTTTGACGTCGGAAATCGGTTTTATCGTATGAACATCATATTTCAGTTCGCGCTTACATTCCGATCTCTATCTTAACTGCAAACTTCCTACCTTACTTTACTTCAAATACATTTCCGTAAGCTTTCAAAGTTATTATCTGCACGAAACGACTTTTACGTCGGAATCAGATTTTAACGTACGACGCAGTTTTAATCGTCGAAAGTTTTCCACTGCAATAATTCACCCCCCCCCCTCTCTTAGTGCTTGTGATCCTTATGAAGGTTAACTCCATTATCAATTGATTTTTCATCATCAAAAAGGGGGAGATTGTTGAATCTAGAATTTTGATGATGAAGTCAATTGTCATTTGTTATCTAATCCATATGCTGAGATAAGTGTGCAGGATTAACTACGATAGCAGTAAGACATGTAGTAGGAGTTACGTTCGACGAAAGTCTGGACAGTCATTGGAGTTTCTACGGGAACAAATCCGAGAAGTCCAGGAGTTTGCCAAAGAAGCTCGTCGAAACTTGCCAAGTGGATCGTCGCATGTCTAGGAGTTTGTCGGAAGTCCGTTGGAGCATCGCCGAGGGTTCGTCGGATGTTCGCCGAAAATTCACCGAAAGAAGCGATTGACGCACCGGAGCAAGTTACAGTAATTGTCTTAAGAAATATCATAGTTAGCATGTAGATTAAGCTAGGAATGGGAGGTGATCCTATTAACATAATCTGGGGGCAATTGGGCCATTGATAGACCTAAATTAAGCTGAATGGATCAGCCCATTCGGACCTAGTTTTCTTGGCTGGCGGTGGCACCGCCCAAGAGCTCAGGAAAGCTGGGCAGTGCAACCGCCCAGGTCAAGCGGTGGTACCGCCTGGGTTCAGTCTCCGAGCGAGACTAGGCGGTGGTACCGCCCCTGTCAGGTGGTGGAACCGCCTGGGCTCAGTCTCCGAGTGAGACTCGGCGGTGGTACTGCCCCTATCAGGTGGTGGTACCACCTGAGCTCGGTCTCCGAGAGGTAGTACCACCCAGTTATGGCGGTAGTACTGCCAGGACCCAAGAAATCCGGAAGATGACATTTTTGAGCTCAAAATTCAAACCATTTTAGGGCCTATATAAACCCCACCCTTTCTTGCATGAAAGGGCACCGAAAATCTAATCTTACTCTTTGATTTTTAGAGCTCAAAAGTGTTGTATAAGCTGAAAGTTCTCCTCCCTCTTTTCTTCCAAGTTTTGATCGTTCAAGAGAGGAGTGAAGTTTTGATCATTCAAGAGAATGAAAATTCTATAAGGGTTGTCTCCTAAGCCCGTCAAAAGGAGTGAAACTATAAAAGGATGGTTGGCCTTCGCCTATTGAAGGAAGGCCTCTAGTGGACGTCGGTGACCTCATTGGTGGAGGAAGCCAAAAGTGGATGTAAGTCAAGATTGACCGAACCACTCTAAATCTCGGTTTGCATTTATTTTGAGCATTTTATCTTTACTGCAAACCTCCTCAATAGCTTACTGCCTTCTGCTCTTTTACGAACTCACTTTCAAGTTAAGTTTCCGAAAATGGTTTTATGTCGGAAATCGGTTTTATCGCCCTAACATCATATTTCAGTTTGTGCTTACATTCCGATCTCTATCTTAACTGCAAACTTCCTGCCTTACTTTACTTCAAATACATTTCCGTAAGCTTTCAAAGTTATTATCTGCACGAAACGACTTTTACGTCGGAATCAGATTTCAATGTACAACGCAGTTTTAATCGTCGAAAGTTTTCCACAGCAATAATTCCCCCCCCCCCTCTTAGTGCTTTTGATCCTAATGAAGGTTAACTCCATTATCAATTGATTTTTCATCATCAAAAAGGGGGAGATTGTTGAATCTAGAATTTTGATGATGAAGTCAATTGTCATTTGTTATCTAATCCATATGCTGAGATAAGTGTGCAGGATTAACTACGATAGCAGTAAGACATGTAGTAGGAGTTACGTTCGACGAAAGTCTGGACAGTCATTGGAGTTTCTACGAGAACAAATCCGAGAAGTCCAGGAGTTTGCCAAAGAAGCTCGTCGAAACTTGCCAAGTGGATCGTCGCAAGTCTAGGAGTTTGCCGGAAGTCCGCCGGAGCATCGCCGAGGGTTCGTCGGATGTTCGCCGAAAATTCACCGGAAGAAGCGATTGACGCACCGGAGCAAGTTGCAGTAATTGTCTTAAGAAATATCATAGTTAGCTTGTAGATTAAGCTAGGAATGGGAGGTGATCCTATTAGCATAATCTGGGGGCAATTGGGCCCTTGATAGACCCAAATTAAGCTGAATGGATCAGCCCATTCGGACCTAGATTTCTTGGCTGGCGGTGGCACCGCCCAAGAGCTCAGGAAAGCTGGGCAGTGCAACCGCCCAGGTCAAGCGGTGGTACCGCCTGGGTTCAGTCTCCGAGCGAGACTAGGCGGTGGTACCGCCCCTGTCAGGTGGTGGAACCGCCTGGGCTCAGTCTCCGAGTGAGACTCGGCGGTGGTACTGCCCCTATCAGGTGGTGGTACCACCTGAGCTCGGTCTCCGAGAGGTAGTACCACCCAGTTATGGCGGTAGTACTGCCAGGACCCCAGAAATCCGGAAGATGACATTTTTAAGCTCAAAATTCAAACCAGTTTAGGGCCTATATAAACCCCACCCTTTCTTGCATGAAAGGGCACCGAAAATCTAATCTTACTCTATGATTTTTAGAGCTCAAAAGTGTTGTATAAGCTGAAAGTTCTTCTCTCTCTTTTCTTCCAAGTTTTGATCGTTCAAGAGAGGAGTGAAGTTTTGATCATTCAAGAGAGTGAAAATTCTATAAGGGTTGTCTCCTAAGCCCGTCAAAAGGAGTGAAACTATAAAAGGATGGTTGGCCTTCACCTATTGAAGGAAGGCCTCTAGTGGCCGTCGGTGACCTCATTGGTAGAGGAAGCCAAAAGTTGATGTAAGTCAAGATTGACCGAACCACTCTAAATCTCGGTTTGCATTTATTTTGAGCATTTTATCTTTACTGCAAACCTCCTCAATAGCTTACTGCCTTCTGCTCTTTTACGAACTCACTTTCAAGTTAAGTTTCCAAAAATGGTTTTACGTCGGAAATCGGTTTTATCGTACGAACATCATATTTCAGTTCGCGCTTACATTCCGATCTCTATCTTAACTGCAAACTTCCTGCCTTACTTTACTTCAAATACATTTCCGTAAGCTTTCAAAGTTATTATCTGCACGAAACGACTTTTATATCGGAATCAGATTTCAATGTACAACGCAGTTTTAATCGTCGAAAGTTTTCCACAGCAATAATTCCCCCCCCCCCTCTTAGTGCTTTTGATCCTAATGAAGGTTAACTCCATTATCAATTGATTTTTCATCATCAAAAAGGGGGAGATTGTTGAATCTCGAATTTTGATGATGGAGTCAATTGTCATTTGTTATCTAATCCATATGCTGAGATAAGTGTGCAGGATTAACTATGATAGCAGTAAGACATGCAGCAGGAGTTATGCCGGAGTCAAGACCATGATCACATTAGGGGTTCGAGAGTTCGACGAAAGTCCGGACGGTCATTGGAGGTTCTTCGGGAACAAATCCGAGAAGTCCAGGAGTTTGCCAAAGAAGCTCGTCGAAACTCGCCAAGTGGATCATTGCAAGACTAGGAGTTTGTCGAAAGTCCGCCGGAGCATTGCCGAGGGTTCGTCGAATGTTCGCCGAAAATTCACCGGAAGAAGCGATTGACGCACCGGAGCAAGTTGCAGTAATTGTCTTAAGAAATATCATAGTTAGCTTGTAGATTAAGCTAGGAATGGGAGGTGATCCTATTAGCATAATCTGGGGGCAATTGGGCCCTTGATAGACCCAAATTAAGCTGAATGGATCAGCCCATTCGGACCTAGATTTCTTGGCTGGCGGTGGCACCGCCCAAGAGCTCAGGAAAGCTGGGCAGTGCAACCGCCCAGGTTAAGCGGTGGTACCGCCTGGGTTCAGTCTCCGAGCGAGACTAGGCGGTGGTACCGCCCCTGTCAGGTGGTGGAACCGCTTTGGCTCAGTATCCGAGTGAGACTCGGCGGTGGTACTGCTCCTATCAGGTGGTGATACCGCCTGAGCTCGGTCTCCGAGAGGTAGTACCAACCAGTTATGGCGGTAGTACCGCCAGGACCCCAGAAATCCGGAAGATGACATTTTTAAGCTCAAAATTCAAACCAGTTTAGGGCCTATATAAACCCCACCCTTTCTTGCATGAAAGGGCACCGAAAATCTAATCTTACTCTATGATTTTTAGAGCTCAAAAGTGTTGTATAAGCTGAAAGTTCTCCTCTCTCTTTTCTTCCAAGTTTTGATCGTTCAAGAGAGGAGTGAAGTTTTGATCATTCAAGAGAGTGAAAATTCTATAAGGGTTGTCTCCTAAGCCCGTCAAAAGGAGTGAAACTATAAAAGGATGGTTGGCCTTCACCTATTGAAGGAAGGCCTCTAGTGGCCGTCGGTGACCTCATTGGTAGAGGAAGCCAAAAGTTGATGTAAGTCAAGATTGACCGAACCACTCTAAATCTCGGTTTGCATTTATTTTGAGCATTTTATCTTTACTGCAAACCTCCTCAATAGCTTACTGCCTTCTGCTCTTTTACGAACTCACTTTTAAGTTAAGTTTCCGAAAATGGTTTTACGTCGGAAATCAGTTTTATCGTACGAATATCATATTTCAGTTTGTGCTTACATTCCGATCTCTATCTTAACTACAAACTTCCTACCTTATTTTACTTCAAATACATTTCCGTAAGCTTTCAAAGTTATTATCTGCACGAAACGACTTTTACATCGGAATCAGATTTCAACGTACAACGCAGTTTTAATCGTCGAAAGTTTTCCACTGCAATAATTCACCCCCCCCCCCTCTTAGTGCTTTTGATCCTAACGAAGGTTAACTCCATTATCAATTGATTTTTCATCATCAAAAAGGGGGAGATTGTTGAATCTCGAATTTTGATGATGGAGTCAATTGTCATTTGTTATCTAATCCATATGCTGAGATAAGTGTGCAGGATTAACTACGATAGCAGTAAGACATGCAGCAGGAGTTATGCCGGAGTCAAGACCATGATCACATTAGGGGTTCGAGAGTTCGACGAAAGTCCGGACGGTCATTGGAGGTTCTTCGGGAACAAATCCGAGAAGTCCAGGAGTTTGCCAAAGAAGCTCGTCGAAACTCGCCAAGTGGATCATTGCAAGACTAGGAGTTTGCCGAAAGTCCGTCGGAGCATCGCCGAGAGTTCGTCGAATGTTCGCCGAAAATTCACCGGAAGAAGCGATTGACGCACCGGAGCAAGTTGCAGTAATTGTCTTAAGAAATATCATAGTTAGCATGTAGATTAAGCTAGGAATGGGAGGTGATCCTATTAACATAATCCGGGGGCAATTGGGCCCTTGATAGACCCAAATTAAGCTGAATGGATCAGCCCATTCGGACCTAGATTTCGTGGCTGGCGGTGGCACCGCCCAAGAGCTCAGGAAAGCTGGGTAGTGCAACCGCCCAGGTCAAGCGGTGGTACCGCCTAGGTTCAGTCTCCGAGCGAGACTAGGTGGTGGTACCGCCCCTGTCAGGTGGTGGAACCGCTTGGGCTCAGTCTCCGCGTGAGACTCGGCGGTGGTACTGCTCCTATCAGGTGGTGGTACCGCCTGAGCTCGGTCTCCGAGAGGTAGTACCACCCAGTTATGGCGGTAGTACCGCCAGGACCCCAGAAATCCGGAAGATGACATTTTTGAGCTCAAAATTCAAACCAGTTTAGGGCCTATATAAACCCCACCCTTTCTTGCTTTAAAGGGCACCGAAAATCTAATCTTACTCTATGATTTTTAGAGCTCAAAAGTGTTGTATAAGCTGAAAGTTCTCCTCTCTCTTTTCTTCCAAGTTTTGATCGTTCAAGAGAGGAGTGAAGTTTTGATCATTCAAGAGAGTGAAAATTCTATAAGGGTTGTCTCCTAAGCCCGTCAAAAGGAGTGAAACTATAAAAGGATGGTTGGCCTTCGCCTATTGAAGGAAGGCCTCTAGTGGACGTCGGTGACCTCGTCAGTGGAAGAAGCCAAAAGTGGATGTAGGTCAAGATTGACTGAACCATTCTAAAATTGCGGTGCTTTCTGGTTTGCATTTCTTCTTATTGCTTACCTTACTGCAAATCTCCATATATGCTTTACTTCCTTATTACTTTTGCTACACTCCCTTACGAACTCGCTTTCAAGTTAAGTTTCCAAAAACGGTTTTATGTTGGAAATAATTTCATCGTACAAATGCAGTTTTAATCGTTGAAAGTTTTTTCACTACACTACCCCCCCCCCCCCCCCTCTCCCCCCTCTTAGTGCTCTTGATCCTAACAATTTGTTCATCTAGCGTTCCGTCCGATCTTTTAACGCATCATCCTCTCCTTCGTCATATTGCCCAATCGACATGTTGACCTCCCGCAACTTCCGATCTTCTTGGCGCAATGTCCGATCCTTCAGCCGATGCTCAAACTCACGACACGAAGTCCTTCTATCGGCATATCGACTAATCCTCCGGCCCGGCGTCCAATTTTCTGACATATTTCACTCCGACCCAACATTTGATTCCTCTTGTTTTAATCGATTTACCTTTTTTTATTAAAGTTAGTCTTAGATCACACAAAATATAAATTAGATTGTAAACTCATTAATTGATTTCATCATCAAAATCCGAGATTCAATAATATATATGTCATGAAAAATGATAAATAATTTTGAAATCTTGAAATGATAAATAATAGATATATTTCTCAAAATCTAGAAATTCTATACTTATCACATAAAAATCTGAAAACAAAAAAAAAAGTCTGGCATTATGTGTGTTGATGTCTATTCAAGAAATCTCCATCCCCATATAATCATGAAATCCTTCCATATAATTTTGGAATGAGAGAACGGCGATTTTCCTTTTAAAAATCTTTTTTGAGCTTTTCATAAAAGGTGCTTGTTCTTTTGGTTTTTCATAAACATAAACGTTGCATCTTAATTCAAATGGTATTCAAATTGCCCTAAGAAAGTTGATTATATTATTCCCATCCATTATAGTGTTTTGGTCACCACAATAAAAAGATTTATTTAAAAAATATTTTAATGATATAAATGGACTCAATATATCAATCTAATCTACTTCAAGCCTGAGAATTTAGTACCGTAATGGCGTATGAACAATAACAACTAAAAAGATACAATATGATGATAATTATAGTATTTTTCTAGTAACCTTAAAATATTTATTTTTAATAGTTTTATAATATTTTTAATACCACAATTAAAATACTATAATGTTATTAGAAAACACTATAAGTGAGTCAAATGGAGTCAAAACACATCAGAAATCATATAATATATCATAGTAGGATCTAAATAGGTATTTATAATAATTTAAAAATAATATCACCCAAATATAAATAAAAATTAACTTTTAATATTTTAATAATCATAATAAAAACACTACAAAACCTACTTAAAAACATCGTATATGATCTAAATCGACCCATAATCTTAATGAAACTAACTACAAACTTAAAAATATGGTATCGTAATGATCTACGAGCAATGACAAATAGTAGATTATAATATGATGTCACTTATAGTATTTTTTAATAGTTTTATATTTTTAATATCTTAATAAAAATATTATTAAAATATACTCTAGATGAGCTAAATAAAAGCACCGTATTGGTTTAAAACTAATGAAAAAAATTAATAGAAAGAATTGATAAAGTGTATTTTAGATATTTTATTAAATTAGAGGACATTGTCCAAGGAAAACTTTTGTAGAAAAATCGTCCGTCAAAAAAAAAAAAAAAAAGAAATTAGAGAAGAGTGGTCAAAGAGAGGAGATTGGATCTTTCATTTGATGATGGCCTCAGCAGTTCTTTTGTGCTTTGCGTTTATCCTGAATTAATAAGACCACCCCCAGGCGTTGACCGACGCAACTATGACCAACTAGGAGCCAGCTGCTAAGAGTTGACTTTTACCAAGTCAGTGCAGAGAATGCTGCGCTCAGCTGGCAACTCTTCCGATTGCTTCTTTCCAACAACTAAACAAGATTATATCCATTTGCAAAGAGGCAGTTGGTACAAGTTATTGGGTGACAGGGAAGAATCGATCAGAGCGGGGTCCACCACCCAACCACCCATTCAACAATTACAAATAGGTGAAACACCCACCCCTGGAACGATTCAAACAGCACGTGCAGCTTCCTTGTTCAAACCCCGAGAAATGGCAACGAGTCCAATCCCCATTACCTCATTCTTGCATGGTGCTTACGGAATCAAATCGATCTCATTTCACATGATAGAATGGCTTCCAAGACAAGTCCAACCTTCCTTCCATCTTCATCAATTGTTCCTCAGCTACTAAGGCGTGGAAAAGAGAGGAGAATTATTGCGGGTTATGGTTGTTGGATCTGACATAACCGAGGCCTCGTGATATCGAGGGTGATCGATCACTCGCCGGTGACTTCGCTGGCCTTCCGACATGGGCACCGTCTCCGGCCTTTTGCTCGTGTTCATGATCCTTACAGGTCATCTTCGTCTTGGTTCCTGCGACACCGATCCCCAGGATGGTAAGTTCTCCTGCCGCTGCAGCATCTTCTCTGGTCGTATGAACTCTCGGTATGGATTGCAAAAAAAAACATTCCTCTTTGATTTCTTATGTTGATGAGAAAGAAATGTACAGCTGCCGCTCTGCGATCCATGCTGAGTGAGTGGAAGAATGCTCCACCAACGTGGGGGCAGTCGAGTGATCCCTGTGGTTCGCCATGGGAAGGAGTTTTCTGCGACGCCTCCAGGGTGACCTCACTGTGAGTTTGCTGCAAACCTGACCTCCTTGTCGAGATCTCCCTTCCATATGCTTAAGCTGTGGTCATTGCAGGAGACTGTCCACGATGGGAATCAAAGGTACATTAAGCAGCGACATAAGCCAACTCACGGAGTTGCAATCCTTGTACGTTGTCTTCTCCTAAACCAAATTCTGATTAAACCTGTGATTGCAAATGACGTTGCAACATTTTCAGTAGTATGCATAAATCTCACTTAATAGCACATCTATTTGCAGGGATCTGTCGTACAACGGAGATCTCGGTGGGCTACTCACTCCAAATATTGGGAACCTGAAGAAGCTCACCACTTTGTAAGCACGGAACGGACTCCCAAATACTGAAAACCGATTCCTATTAGTTTGGCACGTAATGAATTGGCTGAAACTTGTGTTGTTCCACTTACCAGGATCTTGGCTGGCTGTAGCTTCAATGGCAAAATCCCAGAGGAATTAGGCAACTTGAAACTGCTCTCCTTCTTGTAAGCGTTCCCTTTTTTGTTTTACACAATTCCATCGTTGTTCTTCGAATGTCATAATTGGCTGTCGATCAAACTCGCCAGGGCTCTGAATTCAAACAAGTTCAACGGCAGGATTCCAGCTTCACTGGGTCTCCTCTCTAATCTGTATTGGCTAGATCTGGCAGACAACCAGTTGCTTGGATCTCTCCCTGTCTCGGTCAACGCGACACCGGGCCTGGACCTGCTCCTCAACACCAAGCACTTGTAAGTAATGGCTCAATCTACTTCCATCGAAGAGAAGGATTAATCTGGTTGTGCGTTGCAACTGGGTTGACCAGAACAAGATGAATAAATGATACGAGTTACTGTTCCGGTTGATTCGCAGTCACTTCAACAAGAACCAGTTATCAGGAGAAATTCCAGAACAACTCTTCAGCTCCGAGATGACACTGATACACATGTAAGTTTGGATTTTGAGTCTTTTGTACTGATCGCCTCCCATTAGTTTCAAAGGACTGCAATCGTGATCTCTGTCTGGCAGACTCTTCGACTCGAATAAATTTACTGGTCCGATTCCATCCTCGGTACAACTGGTGAAAACGCTCGAGGTTCTGTAAGTGACGTGGACTGATGATGTTTTCTTTGCCTTTCTTTATCGACCGCTTGAAGGGTTGGAATCTTTTGATCTCACGTGCTATCTTCTTCTTCGAACAGTCGGCTTGACAATAATGCTTTGGGAGGTCCTGTTCCATCCGACATTAACAATCTCACAAGCATCAATGAACTGTAAGTGATGATATCATAGGCGGCGAATCCATCACGGGCTGCTGACACACTCGCTGTTTCCTTTTCTTGCAGGAACTTGGCAAACAATCAACTAACTGGATCGCTGCCGAATCTGACAGGAATGAACAACCTCAATTATGTGTAAGCAACCATTGTGTAGCTCTGCTACCGACCAACATAAACTTCCTCGACTTATCCCTTGCATGATGTGTGGTACAGTGACTTGAGCAACAACTCCTTCAGTCCTTCAGAAGCTCCGGGGTGGTTTACCACAATAGAATCTCTCACCACCTTGTGAGTCTCCTTACCACGTTCTGCGCTTTTGCTTGGAATTAAGTCAAGGGAGCTGAGACATCATTGTTGGTCCATTTGCAGAGTCATAGAATCTGGAGGGCTTTTTGGCCAAATTCCGCAAGGTTTATTCAGCTTGCCTCAATTGCAGCAAGTGTGAGTTCATTAACAAGTTCCAATCGAATCCTATGAGGAACATTTCTTCTAGCATTCCCCTCGTATAGAAATCTCATCAGCTCATACATTCAACAGGTTGCTTGATAATAATAGATTCAATGGTACACTGAACATGGGCAGCATCATCAGTCCACAACTACAGCTAGTAAATTTCAGGAACAATTCCATCGATGAGGTCGTGCTAACATCCAGTTTCACCAAAACTCTAATGTGAGTTCATCTCGAAAAGTTCTTTCGTATTCTTCACAAACTCATACGCAAGCATGATTTCATGTTTCTCTTTTGTTGCTCGACAATTGCAGACTGTATGGAAATCCTCTGTGCAGTTCTTCCGCCGAAAACACCAAAAGCTATTGCCTCCTGCAGCAACAAGCAGAAACGCCGTACTCCACCAGTTTAGCCAATTGCGGTGGTTCTACGTCATGCTCCTCGGAGCAGAAACTTAACCCTCGGAGCTGTTCCTGTGCCTATCCATATCAAGGATTGATGGTTTTCAGAGCACCCTCCTTCCGAGATCTGACGAATGCCACCTTGTTCCAAGAGCTGGAGACGAGTCTGCGGACTAAACTTGGACTTGCTCCAAGTTCCGTATACATTTCCGACCTCTTCTTCAACAGTGATAACTACATTCAACTCAACCTGGCGCTGTTCCCTTCGAGTGGAATGTACTTCAACCGGTCAGAGATCCAAAGAATTGGGTTTTATCTGAGCAACCAAACCTACAAACCTCCTGACATTTTTGGACCATATTATTTCCTAGCATTCCCGTACACCTTCTCAGGTATCAATCCACACTTCCTCCGACTTCGAACCTGAACGCTGCCTTGTTGTAGATTAAATTTGCTGAAGAAGTAACTTAATATTCACAGGTGGGAAGAGTGGAAAGACGACAATGAGTACAGGCGCTATTGCTGGAATAGCCGCCGGCTGCATCATACTTGTTATTGGACTTGTTTGTGTTGGGATCTATGCCTATCTACAAAAGCAAAAGGCTAAAAGAGCTATTGAACAGAGCAGGCCTTTCGGTAATTTTCCTTTCCCAGCAGGAGATTGTGAACAAGATGTTAGGTATGTAATAGTGTTGGATGGCACCATAGATGACGTTTCCTCGACTTTACAGCTTCATGGGGAGCCGGTGGTAAAGACGATGGTAGCGCACCGCAACTCAAAGGAGCAAGATGGTTTCCTTTCGACGAGATCAAGAAATGCACCAACAATTTCTCAGACGCCAATGAAATCGGTTCTGGGGGCTACGGAAAGGTACATCAATCAACAACTACATCAATAGTTCTCTAAAGAAAACTTTCTGCTTGAATTCATTCGAGAAAAGATTGAACCAAGGAGAAAGCAATGAACTTTGTGACTTCTTTTCCAGGTCTACAGAGGAATTCTTTCGAGTGGGCAGATGGTTGCAATCAAGAGGGCGCAGCAAGGATCCATGCAAGGAGCGCTAGAATTCAAGACAGAGATCGAACTGCTCTCTAGGGTTCACCACAAAAATCTGGTAGACCTTGTAGGTTTTTGTTTCGAACAAGGGGAACAGATGCTGGTATACGAATACATTCCCAATGGAACATTAAGGGAGAACTTGACAGGTCTGCAACACGGCCACTTCTCAAAGGAACCTGATCCAATCATCTACCATTAATGACCTGGCCTTCCTTTTCTCTCGTAATCTGCAGGGAGAAGTGGCAGACAGTTGGATTGGAAGAAGAGACTACGAATCGCACTGGGCTCAGCCAGAGGATTAGCTTATCTTCATGAGTTAGCTGATCCACCCATAATTCACAGAGATGTCAAGTCCACCAATATCCTTGTGGATGAAAGATTGAATGCAAAGGTTGCAGATTTTGGCCTGTCAAAACTAGTATCGGACAGCGGAAAGGGACATGTTTCCACCCAAGTTAAAGGAACGTTGGTGAGAGTCCGTCTCTGAACTATTTCCCATGCATTCACCAAACTTTTGCATCTCCCAGCTCAGCTAATGCATCGCTTGGTACAACTTTTGCAGGGTTACCTGGATCCAGAGTACTACATGACTCAGCAGCTGTCGGAGAAGAGTGATGTGTACAGCTTTGGGGTGGTCATGCTTGAGCTGATCACAGCCAGGCAACCAATAGAGAAGGGCAAATACATCGTCCGCGAAATTAGGAATGCGGTCGACAACTACGACGAAGAGTACTACGGCCTCAGGGAGATGATGGATCCTGTTATACGAGACGTGGGAAACCTCACAGGGCTTCGGAGGTTTGTTCGGTTGGCGATACGTTGCGTGGAGGAATCAGCTGCCGACCGGCCGACGATGAATGAGGTGGTGAAGGAAATCGAGACAATACTGCAGAGTAATGGATTGAACACGCAGCCGAGCTCCGCATCCTCGTCGGCCACAGAATTTGGGAAAGCGATGGGAGCTCCTCGTCATCCCTATCATGATAACATGAAAAGTAGAAACGAGGAGAGCAGCAGCGCGTTTGAGTACAGCGGGGCGTACTCGGCGAGGATTGAACCCAAGTAGTGGGAATTTGGCATTCTTTTGTTTTGGTTTCGTCATACATTTTGTGCATTAATTTGTTGGGTACAAGCGCGCGAAACCAGGCAGTGCTGTGCAGTGCAGTGCAGTGCTGTATGTATGTATGTATGTATGTAACTTCAATTCAGGAGGACCAAAATTTCACGATAATACTTGATTGATTTGAATTCAGAATTACGGCAGTATTGATGCAAACAATTTGTTAGTGAATACATATTTAGTCAAGGAATTTATTGCCCGTGTTTCTCTCTGATGGGGATATAGACTGGAATAACCTTTGTATAGGAACAAATACTAGAAGACCAAAATACGCAACGGAATAAAATGGAAACACAATCAAACAGAACACCAAGATATACGTGGAAAACCCCTTCAATGTGAAGGGTAAAAACCACGGGGCAAACTAGAGATAATTCACTATGAGAATAATGAATATACAAATCTCAATCTCTTGCCCAAAACCCAAGCAACAACCACAAGAGAATAACTGGGATACAAGAATCAATGCGTTCGCCCACAATATCTAAAACCTCCCAAGTAATCACAGCAAGAGAGACTCAGAGATTTGATCTAACACGAGATGAGAACAACTTGCTAGATGATTGTGAAGCAGTCTCTGCGTTGTCCTTGTCTTCTTCCCTTTCTTTCTCTTCCTTTTACGCCTTGTTCTCCTTCTTCTCTTTGGAATCTCGTGGCTACTAAGATCTGCCCTCGTTGTTGCTTTTTTTTATAGCTTTAATCTGCCTCGAAACGCACCACCACCCCCCTAATCTTAATTGGGGTTAGGTTAAGAGGGGGGTGTGAGCTGTGGTGATAAAGCCCACATGGTTTGAATATGGGCCATCACCCAACAACCACCCCTTCACCCATAAGGGGGAGGCTGTCCCATGACTCCTCAATGTGAAGCCATACCGACCAAGCTGTCGACATATCTCTGTCTTTCTTTTGTTAAGGTCTTCGTCAACATGTAATACGCGCTCGGTTGTCATCGTATGAATTTTAAAGGCTGAATTGCTTCTCTTCAAATACATTTGAATCGGTGGTATTTGACATCTATATGCTTTGACTTGGAATGAAACATTGGGTTCTTACACAAATGGATGGCACTCTGGTTGTCACAATGCACCACATAATTTTTCTGTTTCATTGCCCCAATTCTTGTAAGAATTCTTTCATCCATAACATTTCTTTGCATATACCTGTAGCAAACAATATATTCTCGCTTCTATGGTGGAGAGAGCAATACACCTTTGTAACTTTGGATTGCCATGACACGACTCCCCGCAAAAAAAGTAAGTACATAACTGAAGTAGACTTCCTCATTATCTATATCTCTTGCCATATCTGCATCTGTGGTAACACGTTAACGCTTGGTGGTCCACCTCAAAGCTTAAACAAACCTTAGAGCTCCCTCACGAGATATCTAAAATCCACTTCTTCGCTGCCCGATTGCTCTTTTGCTGGATTTGCAAGAAATCTGCTAGTAACACCACTTGCATATCGATGTCCAGGCCTCGTACATACCATTGCATACATTAAACTTCCAGCTCTTTGAAGCATAAGGAACCTTTTGCATTTTCTCCTTCTCCTCATCACTTGACGGGACTCGTTTGCGAGCACAACTTGAAGTGACTGCAAGAGGAGAACCAAGCGGCTTAGCATTGCTCATACTAAATCTTTCCAATACCTTCTCGATGTATTTCTCCTGTGACAACCAAATCTTCTTGTTTTTTCTGTCAGAAATCTGTATGCCTAGTATTTGCTTTCTTTGGCCCCATGTCCTTCATTGCAAAAAAAGACTCACTCGGTTCCTTCTTCAACTGTCAATTTTAGACATATCTTTTCCAAGAATAAGCATGTCATCAACATAAAGTAAGAGAATAATAAAATTCTCACCAAACCATTTGATGTACACACAATGATCGAAATTTGTTTCTTTTGTATCCATTTTCGTCATAAATGAATCAAACTTTCTCGTACCCTTTGTCTTGGAGCTTGCTTTAGCCCATACAAGCTCTTCTTCAACTTGCAGGACAAAATTATCTTTACCTTTGACTTTGAAGCCTTGGTTTGCTCCATATAAATTTCCTCCTCCAAATCACCATGAAGGAAAGGCTGTCTTCACATCTAACTGCTCAACCTCCAAAGTCTGGCTAGCAACAATACCAAGAGCAAGCAAACCAATAGAAGACATTTTAACAACGGGGAGAAAATATCTCTTCAAAGTCAATACCTTTCTTTTGACCAAAGCCTTTCACAACCAATCTAGCTTTGTACTTTGGTTGAGAACAATATTCTTGAGTCTTCAACCTAAAAAAACTCACTTGTTCTTCAAGGCCTTCATTCCATTTGGTAGCAGCACCAAATCATAAGTGTGGTTCTTAAAGAAGAGCATCCATCTCTTCTGCATAGCAACTAACCACTTCTCTTTCTGCTCACTCTCAACTGCTTCACGGTAACTCTCTCGGTTCACACTGCATGATTAAGCATCACATACTCATCGTAGAGTATCTTCGGAAGGTTGGCGTTGTCTAGAAGATCTTCTCAATTGAGGTTCTCTTGGGAACTTGCTCTCCTACTTCTTCTTGCTCAACATGTCCTGCGGGTAAATCAATATCGGGCTCTACACTATTTTCCTGCACATCTCCCCATCACCCACGATATCTTTGGAGGAATAAGCGGGTCACAATCTGCTAATCCTTCTCTGAAGTCTTGGGCGGTGCCTTCTTCTTCAAATCCTCAAAGGTTTGATCCTCAAAGAAGACCACATCTCTACTCTGAACACCTTCGCTTTTACGGATCCCAAAGCGTAACCAAACCGATCATGTGAGTAACCAAGAAAAATACATTCTTTAGACTTACCATCTAGCTTGGACCTCTCATTATACGGAACATGTGCAAATGCCGACAACCAAACACTCTCAAATGCTCAGCAGGAAACATCTTTCCCTGACCATACATGCTCTGCAACATCACCATCTAGGGCTGTACATGGTGATAAGTTGATCACATCAACTGCAGTCCTCAAAGCCTCATCCCAAAACCTTTTGGGTAGCTTGGCCTATGAAAGCATACATATGATCTTTTCCATGATGGTGCGGTTCATCCTCTCTGCAATTGCATTATCTTTGAGGTGTACCGAGGCTGTCATCTCATGTTGGATCCCATGCGACCTGCAATAGTCATTAAAGAATCCCATATACTCACCACCATTATCTGATCTTATGCATTTCAATTTCCTTTTTCGTCTCCCTTTCAACCCCGGCATGAAACTCTTTGAAGACATTAATAACTGATCTTTGGTCTTCAAAGCATAAGCCCAAACTTTCCTAGAAAAATCATCTATAAAAGTGACAAAATAAAGTGCACCACTTATACCAAGAACATCAACAGATCCACGGGGAGTTTTTGTCCTCAAAGGACCACATACATCTGTATAAACACGGTCTAAGGCATGCATTTTTCTAGACAAAGCAGCACTAGCAAATGAAACTCTATGTTGTTTTACCGACCAAACAATCAATACAAGGGTTGGATGTATACCTCTGAGATATGGTAATACCTCTCTCTTGGAAAGAGCTTGCAGCCCCTTCTCGCTCATGTGTCCCAATCGCCTATGCCACAACTCCATATTGAAGTCTTTCTCTGTAGCATTTAACTGCTCACCATAAGCTTTAGCCTGCAACCTGTACAAAGTATGACATTTCTTTCCATTAGCTATAACAAGAGAACCCTTATTGAGCTTCCATTGCCCTCTGTGAAATCTGCTTTCATACTCTTCATCATCTAGTCTTCCAACTGAAATTAAATTTAGCCTCAAGTCAACCACATGCCTCACATCCTTAAGTACCAACTTACAGCCAAGGTTGGTCTTTAAATGGATATCACCCATGCCAATGATGTCTGCTGTGCCATAGTTGCCCATCTTGATAACACCAAAGTTTCCAGACTTGTATGTAGTAAAAAAACTCCCTCCGTGGTGTAGCATGATAAGAAGCACCTGTGTCAATCACCCACTCAAGATCCTGACAGACACAAGAAAAAATATCATCAGAAGGAGACAAAATCAAATAATCACCACCCTTGACCTTTGTGGCTGTAGTATTATCCTTTGACTCTGTAGACTCCACTTCTTTTTCCTTTTTTTCTTGTTTTTCTTAGGTTGCTTACATTGGTTCTTGTAATGTCCTTTCTCACCACAGTTATAGCAAACAATATCTTTTCTTGATCTTGACTTGCTCCTACCCATATGTGAACTGCTTCTAGACTTTGACCTTCCTCGTTCTCACGAGATAAGTGCCTGTGAATCATTCCCCGAGATGTTTTAGAACTCTTTCTTCTCAACTCCTCATTCAACAAACTGCTTGTTACTTGACTCATAGTGACAATACCATCGGCATGAATTACTAAGGGGAAACCACCAGTGTCTCCCAACTTTACGGTAATGGGCGAGAAGTAACAATGCGCAACTCATCATCAAGAGACATTCTCATAGAGGATAACTGGTTAGTAATACTCTGCATTTCATTCAAATGCTCAGCAATAGAAGCACCCTCTCTATATTTTAGGTTCACAAGTTTTCTGATTAAAAAAGCTTTGTTGCCAGATGTTTTTCTTTCATAGAGACTTTCCAATTTGTTCCAAAGAGAATATGCAGAAATTTCAGTAGAAACATGGTGAAATACACTATCATCAAGCCACTGTCTAATAAATCCAATTGTTTTTCGATCTAACCTCTTCCACTCATCATCTATCATAGTTGTAGGTTTTGCACTATCCCCTTGCAAAGGTCCATACAAATCTTTGCAATACAAGAGATCTTCCATTCTTGGTTTCCATATCATCCAATTATTTCCATTCAAACTAATCATCGAGAAATATTATTGGCCTCCATATTCAAATACAAAAAATTAAATCACCAAAACCCAGCTCGATACCGGTTGATGGGGATATAGACTGGAATAACCTTTGTATAGGAACAAATACTAGAAGACCAAAAACGCAAAGTTGGAATAAAATGGAAACACAATCAAACAGAACACCAAGATATACGTGGAAAACCCCTTCAATGTGAAGGGTAAAAACCACGGGGCAAACTAGAGATAATTCACTATGAGAATAATGAATATACAAATCTCAATCTCTTGCCCAAAACCCAAGCAACAACCATAAGAGAATAATTGGGATACAAGGATCACGTTATTGCCCACAATATCTAAAACCTCCCAAGTAATCACAGCAAGAGACTACTGTAGATTTGATCTAACCTGAGATGAGAACATTGCTAGATGATTGTGAACAGTCTCTCTGCGTTGTCCTTGTCTTCTTCCCTTTCTTTCTCTTCCTTTTCTGCCTTGTTCTCCTTCTTCTCTTTGGAATCTCGTGGCTACTAAGATCTGCCTCGTTGTTGCCTTTTTATAGCTTTAATCTGCCTCTGAAACGCAGCCACCACACCCCCCTAATCTTAATTAGGGTTAGGTTAAGAGGGGGTGTGAGCTGTGGGCTGATAAAGCCCACATGGGCTGAATATGGGCCATCAGCCCAA